>JALJAT010000113.1:0-10000 GCA_034768735.1 Schistosoma mekongi | reverse complement strand
GTCCGCAGATTTTATATACTCAGGTGTAGTCCGCAGATTTTATATACTCAGGTGTAGTCCGCAGATTTTATATACTCAGGTGTAGTCCGCAGATTTTATATACTCAGGTGTAGTCCGCAGATTTTATATACTCAGGTGTAGTCCGCAGATTTTATATACTCAGGTGTAGTCCGCAGATTTTATATACTCAGGTGTAGTCCGCAGATTTTATATACTCAGGTGTAGTCCGCAGATTTTATATACTCAGGTGTAGTCCGCAGATTTTATATACTCAGGTGTAGTCCGCGGAAAATTGTGCCGCCGCCGCGGGCGCGCGCTATGTCCAGCTCTCAGGCGGGTCGCCCGAAAATTTGATTTCCAGATGTAGTCCGCAAATATCGAAATCCAGGTGTAGTCCGCAGATTTTATATACTCAGGTGTAGTCCGCGGAAAATTGTGCCGCCGCCGCGGGCGCGCGCTATGTCCAGCTCTCAGGCGGGTCGCCCGAAAATTTGATTTCCAGATGTAGTCCGCAAATATCGAAATCCAGGTGTAGTCCGCAGATTTTATATACTCAGGTGTAGTCCGCGAACTTTAGGTTCCAGTTGTAGTCCGCATATTTATACTTCCAGGTGTAATTCGCCGGATTTTTAGCCAGGTGTAGTACGCGTTTTACGATAAAACTGATTATTTGCTAGTGTTTTAGGTGTAGTCCGCAGATTTTATATACTCAGGTGTAGTCCGCAGATTTTATATACTCAGGTGTAGTCCGCAGATTTTATATACTCAGGTGTAGTCCGCGGAAAATTGTGCCGCCGCCGCGGGCGCGCGCTATGTCCAGCTCTCAGGCGGGTCGCCCGAAAATTTGATTTCCAGATGTAGTCCGCAAATATCGAAATCCAGGTGTAGTCCGCAGATTTTATATACTCAGGTGTAGTCCGCAGATTTTATATACTCAGGTGTAGTCCGCAGATTTTATATACTCAGGTGTAGTCCGCAGATTTTATATACTCAGGTGTAGTCCGCGGAAAATTGTGCCGCCGCCGCGGGCGCGCGCTATGTCCAGCTCTCAGGCGGGTCGCCCGAAAATTTGATTTCCAGATGTAGTCCGCAAATATCGAAATCCAGGTGTAGTCCGCAGATTTTATATACTCAGGTGTAGTCCGCAGATTTTATATACTCAGGTGTAGTCCGCGGATTTTTCCTACGATCCAGGTGTAATCCGCGCGTTAAATGTAAGTATAATAAACATATTTTTTGCCATAACTTTTGAACGGTTTTACATTTTAATATGATTGTTTCTGCGTTAAATGCAGAATTTTGTGCGCTACACAATGATACTAAACATATGAATGCACAGTCTAAGGAAATGGGAGAAATTGCAAAAAATGTGTCCGCGGACTACACCTAGTCTTGCTCGCCATGTTATATAGGGATACTACCCCTAACTCAGGTCTCAAAATGTCGAAAAAATGAAAATCTCCCAAATGAACTGTAATCGCTTGGGACGTTGTGATAATGATATTTCGGCATGAGACTATGGGTTTTAAGCATGTTTGGGCCATTTTGCTTGAAGCTAGGCCGCCTTGCTTATCACCCTATACTAAGTGCTGGTAGCCATATAAGCGATATTGGTATATGGAGCTGAAGGTTTCTATGCAACCGGAGGCTCACTATGAATTCAGTGAATGGCTTGGCATTGTCTTGGTAGATTCTGCTGGTCATTTACGCGTGCAGTAATGGTTTGCTGGGTAGACGATTTCATTGATCTTGGTGGTTGCCTACTGGCGTTCACAAGGGCCTAGTGTCATTGGAGCGTTCAGAAAGTGCGCATATCTCCATTGCTGATGGTGGTATCTAGTTTGACAGTCTTGTAAGCGGGATGGGTCAGAATTGGCCTGTCCATGCTGTGCATAGTTGATTGACGCGATCACGATTGGTCGGAAGCAAAATAGTAAAGTGGTGTCAAACCGCTATTATTATAATGGTGCAAATGGTCCACCAGGGTTCTTGGTACCTGCGTGGTTGTGCCACAGGAAAGGGCTGTATTGCGTCGCTAGTGTTCAGGTTGTAGAGAGCCTGGTCACTGTGGTGTTGATCAGTTGACCTCCTGAAAAACCAATTTGATTGAAGTTACCCTCATATAGCAGGGTATATTGATAATTGTGTGTGAATAAACTGGTTGATCCTGCCAGTAGTCATATGCTTGTCTCAGAGATTAAGCCATGCATGTCTAAGTACATACCTTAAAACGGTGAAACCGCGAATGGCTCATTAAATCAGCTATGGTTCCTTAGATCGTAAACGCTACATGGATAACTGTAGTAATTCTAGAGCTAATACATGCCTTGAATCCCTGACCCGCAAGGGGACGGGTGCATTTATTAGAACAGAACCAACCGGGTGCGGCTTATGCTGTGCCTGTTACATTCTGTGATGACTCTGGATAACTTTACTGATCGCAGTCGGCCAATTGTGTGTCGGCGACGGATCTTTCAAATGTCTGCCCTATCAATTTGTTGGTAGGTGATTTGCCTACCATGATGATAACGGGTAACGGGGAATCAGGGTTCGATTCCGGAGAGGGAGCCTGAGAAATGGCTACCACATCCAAGGACGGCAGCAGGCGCGAAAATTACCCACTCCCGGCACGGGGAGGTAGTGACGAAAAATACGGATACGGGACTCAATTGAGGCTCCGTAATTCGAATGAGTACAATTTAAATCCTTTAACGAGGACCAATTGGAGGGCAAGTCTGGTGCCAGCAGCCGCGGTAACTCCAGCTCCAAAAGCGTATATTAAAGTTGCTGCAGTTAAAAAGCTCGTAGTTGGATCTGGGTAGTGCGATCGCATGCTGTTGCTTGTTCACGGTCTTGGTTACGATCAGGGCAGTGGTCAGCTCGGCGTAGTGGTTGTGCAACCTTTCAGCCGTGTCTGTGTTTTGTTAAAAACAGGTGTTGATAGGTTAATGAGTATTGTATCTTATTGACCTGTTGGCATGCTTTCGGATGCCTTTAAACGGGTGCCGGAGGCGGACGGCATCTTTACTTTGAACAAATTTGAGTGCTCAAAGCAGGCCTATGCGCCTGAAAATTCTTGCATGGAATAATGAAATAGGACTTCGGTTCTATTTTGTTGGTTTTCGGATCCGAAGTAATGGTTAAGAGGGACAGACGGGGGCATTTGTATGGCGGTGTTAGAGGTGAAATTCTGGGATCGCCGCCAGACAAACTACAGCGAAAGCATTTGCCAAGAATGTTTTCATTGATCAGGAGCGAAAGTCAGAGTTTCGAAGACGATCAGATACCGTCGTAGTTCTGACCATAAACGATGCCAACTGACGATCCGCGTTGGTTCTATAATTGACATCGCGGGCAGTCCCCGGGAAACCTTTAAGTCTTTGGGCTCCGGGGGGAGTATGGTTGCAAAGCTGAAACTTAAAGGAATTGACGGAAGGGCACCACCAGGAGTGGAGCCTGCGGTTTAATTCGACTCAACACGGGAAAACTCACCCGGCCCGGACACTGTGAGGATTGACAGATTGAAAGCTCTTTCTTGATTCGGTGGTTGGTGGTGCATGGCCGTTCTTAGTTGGTGGAGCGATTTGTCTGGTTAATTCCGATAACGAACGAGACTTTAACCTACTAAATAGTAGACTGGTCCTCTGTGCTCGTTTAGGGCGCGGCTTCTACTGCTTCTTTATGGAGTAGTGTGGTCGTGATCCGACGGGTGCGGTGCCAGTTTTTACTTCTTAGAGGGACAAGCGGCACACTTAAGTCGCACGAAATTGAGCAATAACAGGTCTGTGATGCCCTTAGATGTCCGGGGCCACACGTGCGCTACAATGACGGTGCCAGCGAGCCTGGAAACCTGGCCCGAAAGGGTTGGGCAAACTGTTTCATCACCGTCGTGACTGGGATCGGGGCTTGCAATTATTCCCCGTGAACGAGGAATTCCTGGTAAGTGCAAGTCATAAGCTTGCGCTGATTACGTCCCTGCCCTTTGTACACACCGCCCGTCGCTACTACCGATTGAATGGTTTAGTGAGGTCGTTGGATTGGTGTCGTTGAAGTGGCTTTACCGCCGCTCGACTGATATCGAGAAGACGACCTAATTTGACTATTTAGAGGAAGTAAAAGTCGTAACAAGGTTTCCGTAGGTGAACCTGCGGAAGGATCATTAACAGACCCTATAAACAAAAATCTGAAGCCATGGATCTGTACTTGCGTAAACTATCGGCCTTTACAGTATGTGGAGGTGACAGGGTTTGCTTCTTTGAGTGCAGTTGAAGTGGATGTAATAATATAAATGTGAAACCATGGATCTGTGCTTGCGTAAACTATCGGCCTTTACAGTATGTGGAGGTGACAGGGTTTGCTTCTTGAGTGCAGTTGAAGTGGATGTAATAATATAAATGTGAAACCATGGATCTGTGCTTGCGTAAACTATCGGCCTTCACAGTATGTGGAGGTGACAGGGTTGCTTCTTTGAGTGCAGTTGAAGTGGATGTAATAATATAAATGTGAAACCATGGATCTGTGCTTGCGTAAACTATCGGCCTTTACAGTATGTGGAGGTGACAGGGTTGCTTCTTTGAGTGCAGTTGAAGTGGATGTAATAATATAAATGTGAAACCATGGATCTGTGCTTGCGTAAACTATCGGCCTTCACAGTATGTGGAGGTGACAGGGTTTGCTTCTTTGAGTGCAGTTGAAGTGGATGTAATAATATAAATGTGAAACCATGGATCTGTGCTTGCGTAAACTATCGGCCTTCACAGTTTGTGGAGGTGACAGGGTTGCTTCTTTGAGTGCAGTTGAAGTGGATGTAATAATATAAATGTGAAACCATGGATCTGTGCTTGCGTAAACTATCGGCCTTCACAGTATGTGGAGGTGACAGGGTTTGCTTCTTTGAGTGCAGTTGAAGTGGATGTAATAATATAAATGTGAAACCATGGATCTGTGCTTGCGTAAACTATCGGCCTTTACAGTATGTGGAGGTGACAGGGTTTGCTTCTTGAGTGCAGTTGAAGTGGATGTAATAATATAAATGTGAAACCATGGATCTGTGCTTGCGTAAACTATCGGCCTTTACAGTATGTGGAGGTGACAGGGTTTGCTTCTTGAGTGCAGTTGAAGTGGGTTGATTATTACAAATTTTATTACCTGACCGGGGTATCTGTCCTGTCTTATGCTCTGATGGTGTTCTCGTGACTTTCGGGTTGCCTGATCTGCCAAGGGTGATGGGATAGTACATGACGTGATTGTTGTGTGCAAGGTTCAAAGAGGGTTGTATGTTACGTGTGCATGCACCCCGCCCCGTTTATGTTCCTTTCCAAACATTTTACACTGTTGAAGCGATCCGGTTTGGCTTGCCAATCACGGGTTTGCTGCCTGGCATGCACCTGGCCTTGTGCTGGACTGCATGTACGCTGGCTTAGCGGTAAATATCCTAGGCTGCAGCGATAACCATTAGTTCTATGCACTACACTGTGTATAGGGTTATTGGTGTACAACTTTGAGCGGTGGATCACTCGGCTCGTGTGTCGATGAAGAGTGCAGCCAACTGTGTGAATTAATGTGAACTGCATACTGCTTTGAACATCGACATCTTGAACGCATATTGCGGCTACGGGATATCCTGTGGCCACGCCTGTCCGAGGGTCGGCTTTTCATCTATCACGACGCACATTAAGTCGTGGATTGGCCGAGTGCCTGCCGGCATATATTTGATGCGCTCGTGTATCAACGCGGGTTGCTGCTGGTCAAAGGCTCCGTCCGAAAAATCCGATCACAGCCTAGTCCGGTCTAGATAACCAGATTGAGATGCTGCAGTGGGTTGTGCTCGAGTCGTGGCTTAATGATAATACTTTTATACATGCTCGAGAAGAACGCACCTACTGTACGCTAAGCTAATCACTTAATCATGGCTCTATGATTCGGTCTATGGTTTGTATCGAGAGTGTGTGCTTTGTACACATACAAGTATAATGCTAATTGACCCTGACCTCGGATCAGACGTGATTACCCGCTGAACTTAAGCATATCACTAAGCGGAGGAAAAGAAACTAACAAGGATTCCCCTAGTAACTGCGAGTGAACAGGGATTAGCCCAACACCGAAGCCTACGGTCACTTGATCGTAAGGCAATGTGGTGTTTAGGTTGGCTTCAGGCATTACTGCTCTACCCCAAGTCCAGCATTGAGTACGGCTTACCGTCCTGGCCCATAGAGGGTGAAAGGCCCGTGGGGGTGGAGACCATGTATGACAGTTTTGCTCTGAGCTACCCTTGGAGTCGGGTTGTTTGTGAATGCAGCCCAAAGTGGGTGGTAGACTCCATCCAAGGCTAAATACTTACACGAGTCCGATAGCAAACAAGTACCGTGAGGGAAAGTTGAAAAGTACTTTGAAGAGAGAGTAAACAGTGCGTGAAACCGTTCAAAGGTAAACGGGTGGAGTTGAACTGCAAGCTCTGGGGATTCAGCTGATGAGTATGATTTGTGCTTGGGCATACTGGCCGCCTTCAGTGTCTGTTTGTAATAGCAGATGCCTACCTTTTATAATGGGGTGGGTATGTGTAGACGTTTTTATACGGCGCACGCATTGGAGGTGTGAGGGTCTGCTTGTCAGTGCACTTTCTCAGAGTATTCACCACGACCGGCATTGCTGCCTCTCTACTATGGCCAAACTGATCAGGTTTGACTATTAATGTTGAGCTTGGTTGGGTCGGCAGGTGGCTCTTTGGTTCGTGATTAATCATTATGGATCATTAGTGTTACTAACCGGCTGTAGTGGAGTTGTGTAGTGTGTCGGAGATGGCGGCTTTGCATGCGTACTTTGTCTTTCGGGCATTGGTGAGTCTGGTCAGTTTGTTACTAGCTTCGGCTGGTCTGCTGATGGCTTGCTTTTGTCACGTTGGCAGTTGCGTATGTGAGCTTTTGAATGGGCCAATAGTCTGTGGTGTAGTGGTAGACGATCCACCTGACCCGTCTTGAAACACGGACCAAGGAGTTTAACATGTGCGCGAGTCATTGGGTGTTACGAAACCCAAAGGCGAAGTGAAGGTAAAGGTTCGGCTTTCAGTCCGGACTGAGGTGAGATCCTGTTGCCTTGCTCATACTTTCCAAGTTGCGAGCAGCGGGCGCATCACCGGCCCGTCCCATGACGTAGACATGCGACCATGTGTTGCGTGCACCGTCGGGGCGGAGCAAGAGCGTACACGTTGAGACCCGAAAGATGGTGAACTATGCTTGCGAAGGTTGAAGCCAGAGGAAACTCTGGTGGAGGACCGTAGCGATTCTGACGTGCAAATCGATCGTATAACGTGAGTATAGGGGCGAAAGACTAATCGAACCATCTAGTAGCTGGTTCCCTCCGAAGTTTCCCTCAGGATAGCTGGCATTCTGGGAAATAAAACAGTTTTATCCGGTAAAGCGAATGATTAGAGGCATTGGGGATAAAGCATCCTCAACCTATTCTCAAACTTTAAATGGGTGAGAAGCTTAACTCGCTTAAGTGGAGTTTTGCATTGAATGTGAGTGCCAAGTGGGCCATTTTTGGTAAGCAGAACTGGCGCTGTGGGATGAACCAAACGTTCGGTTAAGGTGCCTAACGTGACGCTCATGAGATACCACAAAAGGTGTTGGTTGGTCCAGACAGCAGGACGGTGGCCATGGAAGTCGGAAACCGCTAAGGAGTGTGTAACAACTCACCTGCCGAATCAACCAGCCCTGAAAATGGATGGCGCTCGAGCGTTGGACCTATACCGGACCGTTGCTGTAAGCTGGGCCTATGCTGTGTGAGGGCAAGCTGCACTTGGTCCAGGCATGGAGTAATGGCAACGAGTAGGAGGGTCGCTGTGGCTAGCGGGAAGCCTCAGGCGTAAGCCTAGGTGAAGCAACCACAGGCGCAGATCTTGGTGGTAGTAGCAAATATTCAAGTGAGAACCTTGAAGGCCGAGGTGGAGAAGGGTTCCATGGGAACAGCAGTTGACCATGGGTCAGGCGGTCCTAAGTTGATCCGGTAAAGCGAATGATTAGAGGCATTGGGGATAAAGCATCCTCAACCTATTCTCAAACTTTAAATGGGTGAGAAGCTTAACTCGCTTAAGTGGAGTTTTGCATTGAATGTGAGTGCCAAGTGGGCCATTTTTGGTAAGCAGAACTGGCGCTGTGGGATGAACCAAACGTTCGGTTAAGGTGCCTAACGTGACGCTCATGAGATACCACAAAAGGTGTTGGTTGGTCCAGACAGCAGGACGGTGGCCATGGAAGTCGGAAACCGCTAAGGAGTGTGTAACAACTCACCTGCCGAATCAACCAGCCCTGAAAATGGATGGCGCTCGAGCGTTGGACCTATACCGGACCGTTGCTGTAAGCTGGGCCTATGCTGTGTGAGGGCAAGCTGCACTTGGTCCAGGCATGGAGTAATGGCAACGAGTAGGAGGGTCGCTGTGGCTAGCGGAAAGACTAATCGAACCATCTAGTAGCTGGTTCCCTCCGAAGTTTCCCTCAGGATAGCTGGCATTCTGGGAAATAAAACAGTTTTATCCGGTAAAGCGAATGATTAGAGGCATTGGGGATAAAGCATCCTCAACCTATTCTCAAACTTTAAATGGGTGAGAAGCTTAACTCGCTTAAGTGGAGTTTTGCATTGAATGTGAGTGCCAAGTGGGCCATTTTTGGTAAGCAGAACTGGCGCTGTGGGATGAACCAAACGTTCGGTTAAGGTGCCTAACGTGACGCTCATGAGATACCACAAAAGGTGTTGGTTGGTCCAGACAGCAGGACGGTGGCCATGGAAGTCGGAAACCGCTAAGGAGTGTGTAACAACTCACCTGCCGAATCAACCAGCCCTGAAAATGGATGGCGCTCGAGCGTTGGACCTATACCGGACCGTTGCTGTAAGCTGGGCCTATGCTGTGTGAGGGCAAGCTGCACTTGGTCCAGGCATGGAGTAATGGCAACGAGTAGGAGGGTCGCTGTGGCTAGCGGGAAGCCTCAGGCGTAAGCCTAGGTGAAGCAACCACAGGCGCAGATCTTGGTGGTAGTAGCAAATATTCAAGTGAGAACCTTGAAGGCCGAGGTGGAGAAGGGTTCCATGGGAACAGCAGTTGACCATGGGTCAGGCGGTCCTAAGTGATCCGGTAAATCGGAACAGAGACGGGGTGCCTGACATTGTCCGTTTTACGGGCTTTGTTCAGTATTACTGCATCAAAGTACAAAGTTGTAGATCGCAGCCCCCTGTAACGAAAGGGAATCGGGTTAATATTCCCGACCCTGTCCACGGAGATTGGTGTATGTTTCGGGCATTTTTTGTTCGGCATGCACCCAGCGCGGTAACGCAACCGACCTCGGAGATGTCGGCGAGAGTTCTGGGAAGAGTTCTCTTTTCTTTGTTAGGAGTGCATCCACCCCCTGGAATCGGCTTGTCCGGAGATAGGGGGCTAGCCTCCGTAAAGCACCACCCTTCTTGTGGTGTCCGGAACGCTCTTGTCGGCCCTTGAAAATCCGAGCTAGGCAGTATAATTTTCGTGGCAGGCCGTACCCATATCCGCAGCAGGTCTCCAAGGTGAACAGCCTCTGGCAATTGAACAATGTAGGTAAGGGAAGTCGGCAAATTGGATCCGTAACTTCGGGAGAAGGATTGGCTCTGGGGGCCGAGTCAGACAGGCCGAGATCAGATACGTGTCGGTCCAGTTGGGGGCTGGTTTCTTCTCTGCTTTGTGTTCCGTTCTACGGTGCGCATTGTGGTGAGGTTACTGGACTCTGATCCGGGTCGATCGTGGGCGGTTTCAGCTCTTAGTGTTATGCAACTAGCAACGCGCGAGGACTTGTGCCACGTTGCGTCAAGCGGTTGTATTTCCATGGTCTGGCGCGCGACGGCTAACTCAGAACTGGCACGGACCAGGGGAATCCGACTGTCTAATTAAAACAAAGCATTGCGATGTCCACTGATCGGTTTTGACGCAATGTGATTTCTGCCCAGTGCTCTGAATGTCAAAGTGAAGAAATTCACC
>JALJAT010000112.1:28948-47750 GCA_034768735.1 Schistosoma mekongi | reverse complement strand
TTGGAAAGATTAATGAATTAGTAGAAGAGCAGGCAGGGAACAGTATAGTTGGGTTGGATAATTGTAGAAGGAGGGAATGATAGATGATGGCAATAATTTATGTAGTCCTCCTCATCTTTTTGGTAGCTTCACGCCTGCTACCCCGGGCTTCGAACCCCCGGAAACTCTTGCCGATTCACTCCCACGGCCCCCCAATTGGCTATTTGTCGCGGCTAACCTACCTAACACTTACCTATATAATATATACACTCTACTATTCTTAATAACCATGCTCCATTTAATCACTATCACGAGTTACACAATGAAAAACCAATCTGTTTCATGGGCAGCACGCATATTCCATTCAGTGCATACCAGAATAAACAACCTGACAAATACAACCAACAGATAAAGAGGCAGGAGCAGGAATCAAGAATTACACAGGCAACATATCTGAATATCTAGGCTCTGCGCATACCCTAATCGTACAGTTTTTTCCACTTTATCCAACCCTAGTGTGTAATTCCAAAGAATCAAACATTATGTTATATCATATCATACCACATCATTACATTATATGGTGATTGGAAAGATTAATGAATTAGTAGAAGAGCAGGCAGGGAACAGTATAGTTGGGTTGGATATAGTAGAATATGGAAGGAAAAATGATAGATTGAAAATGGCAATAATTTTATGTAGTCCTCCTCATCTATTTTAGGGATAGCTCACGCCTGCTACCCACGGGATTCGAACCCCTGACACTCTTGCCAGATTCAACTCCCACGGCCCTCACCAATTGGCTATTTGGGCCGCTGCCTAACCTACCTAACACTTACATATATACTATTATACACTCTACTATTCTTAATAACAATGCCTCCAATTTAATCACTATCACTAATTTACACAATTAAACAAACACAATCTGTTTCATGGGCAGCACGCATATTCCATTCAGTTCATTACCAATAGAATAACAACCTGACAAATACAAACAGACAGATAAATAGGCAGGTGAGCAGGAATCAAGGAATTAACACAGGCAAGCATATCTGTAATATATCTAGGCTCTTCTCATACCCTAATCGTACAGTTTTTTCCACTTTATCCAACCCTAGTGTGTAATTCCAAAGAATCAAACATTATGTTATATCATATCATACCACATCATTACATTATATGGTGATTGGAAAGATTAATGAATTAGTAGAAGAGCAGGCAGGGAACAGTATAGTTGGGTTGGATATATGTAGAATATGGAAGGAAAAATGATAGATTGAAAATGGCAATAATTTTATGTAGTCCTCCTCATCTATTTTAGGGTAGCTCACGCCTGCTACCCACGGGATTCGAACCCCTGACACTCTTGCCAGATTCAACTCCCACGGCCCTCACCAATTGGCTATTTGGGCCGCTGCCTAACCTACCTAACACTTACATATATACTATTATACACTCTACTATTCTTAATAACAATGCCTCCAATTTAATCACTATCACTAATTTACACAATTAAACAAACACAATCTGTTTCATGGGCAGCACGCATATTCCATTCAGTTCATTACCAATAGAATAACAACCTGACAAATACAAACAGACAGATAAATAGGCAGGTGAGCAGGAATCAAGGAATTAACACAGGCAAGCATATCTGTAATATATCTAGGCTCTTCTCATACCCTAATCGTACAGTTTTTTCCACTTTATCCAACCCTAGTGTGTAATTCCAAAGAATCAAACATTATGTTATATCATATCATACCACATCATTACATTATATGGTGATTGGAAAGATTAATGAATTAGTAGAAGAGCAGGCAGGGAACAGTATAGTTGGGTTGGATATAGTAGAATATGGAAGGAAAAATGATAGATTGAAAATGGCAATAATTTTATGTAGTCCTCCTCATCTATTTTAGGATAGCTCACGCCTGCTACCCACGGGATTCGAACCCCTGACACTCTTGCCAGATTCAACTCCCACGGCCCTCACCAATTGGCTATTTGGGCCGCTGCCTAACCTACCTAACACTTACATATATACTATTATACACTCTACTATTCTTAATAACAATGCCTCCAATTTAATCACTATCACTAATTTACACAATTAAACAAACACAATCTGTTTCATGGGCAGCACGCATATTCCATTCAGTTCATTACCAATAGAATAACAACCTGACAAATACAAACAGACAGATAAATAGGCAGGTGAGCAGGAATCAAGGAATTAACACAGGCAAGCATATCTGTAATATATCTAGGCTCTTCTCATACCCTAATCGTACAGTTTTTTCCACTTTATCCAACCCTAGTGTGTAATTCCAAAGAATCAAACATTATGTTATATCATATCATACCACATCATTACATTATATGGTGATTGGAAAGATTAATGAATTAGTAGAAGAGCAGGCAGGGAACAGTATAGTTGGGTTGGATATATGTAGAATATGGAAGGAAAAATGATAGATTGAAAATGGCAATAATTTTATGTAGTCCTCCTCATCTATTTTAGGGATAGCTCACGCCTGCTACCCACGGGATTCGAACCCCTGACACTCTTGCCAGATTCAACTCCCACGGCCCTCACCAATTGGCTATTTGGGCCGCTGCCTAACCTACCTAACACTTACATATATACTATTATACACTCTACTATTCTTAATAACAATGCCTCCAATTTAATCACTATCACTAATTTACACAATTAAACAAACACAATCTGTTTCATGGGCAGCACGCATATTCCATTCAGTTCATTACCAATAGAATAACAACCTGACAAATACAAACAGACAGATAAATAGGCAGGTGAGCAGGAATCAAGGAATTAACACAGGCAAGCATATCTGTAATATATCTAGGCTCTTCTCATACCCTAATCGTACAGTTTTTTCCACTTTATCCAACCCTAGTGTGTAATTCCAAAGAATCAAACATTATGTTATATCATATCATACCACATCATTACATTATATGGTGATTGGAAAGATTAATGAATTAGTAGAAGAGCAGGCAGGGAACAGTATAGTTGGGTTGGATAATTGTAGAATATGGAAGGAAAAATGATAGATTGAAAATGGCAATAATTTTATGTAGTCCTCCTCATCTATTTTAGGGTAGCTCACGCCTGCTACCCACGGGATTCGAACCCCTGACACTCTTGCCAGATTCAACTCCCACGGCCCTCACCAATTGGCTATTTGGGCCGCTGCCTAACCTACCTAACACTTACATATATACTATTATACACTCTACTATTCTTAATAACAATGCCTCCAATTTAATCACTATCACTAATTTACACAATTAAACAAACACAATCTGTTTCATGGGCAGCACGCATATTCCATTCAGTTCATTACCAATAGAATAACAACCTGACAAATACAAACAGACAGATAAATAGGCAGGTGAGCAGGAATCAAGGAATTAACACAGGCAAGCATATCTGTAATATATCTAGGCTCTTCTCATACCCTAATCGTACAGTTTTTTCCACTTTATCCAACCCTAGTGTGTAATTCCAAAGAATCAAACATTATGTTATATCATATCATACCACATCATTACATTATATATGGTGATTGGAAAGATTAATGAATTAGTAGAAGAGCAGGCAGGGAACAGTATAGTTGGGTTGGATAATTGTAGAATATGGAAGGAAAAATGATAGATTGAAAATGGCAATAATTTTATGTAGTCCTCCTCATCTATTTTATGGTAGCTCACGCCTACTACCCACGGGATTCGAACCCCTGACACTCTTGCCAGATTCAACTCCCACGGCCCTCACCAATTGGCTATTTGGGCCGCTGCCTAACCTACCTAACACTTACATATATACTATTATACACTCTACTATTCTTAATAACAATGCCTCCAATTTAATCACTATCACTAATTTACACAATTAAACAAACACAATCTGTTTCATGGGCAGCACGCATATTCCATTCAGTTCATTACCAATAGAATAACAACCTGACAAATACAAACAGACAGATAAATAGGCAGGTGAGCAGGAATCAAGGAATTAACACAGGCAAGCATATCTGTAATATATCTAGGCTCTTCTCATACCCTAATCGTACAGTTTTTTCCACTTTATCCAACCCTAGTGTGTAATTCCAAAGAATCAAACATTATGTTATATCATATCATACCACATCATTACATTATATATGGTGATTGGAAAGATTAATGAATTAGTAGAAGAGCAGGCAGGGAACAGTATAGTTGGGTTGGATATTAGTAGAATATGGAAGGAAAAATGATAGATTGAAAATGGCAATAATTTTATGTAGTCCTCCTCATCTATTTTAGGGATAGCTCACGCCTGCTACCCACGGGATTCGAACCCCTGACACTCTTGCCAGATTCAACTCCCACGGCCCTCACCAATTGGCTATTTGGGCCGCTGCCTAACCTACCTAACACTTACATATATACTATTATACACTCTACTATTCTTAATAACAATGCCTCCAATTTAATCACTATCACTAATTTACACAATTAAACAAACACAATCTGTTTCATGGGCAGCACGCATATTCCATTCAGTTCATTACCAATAGAATAACAACCTGACAAATACAAACAGACAGATAAATAGGCAGGTGAGCAGGAATCAAGGAATTAACACAGGCAAGCATATCTGTAATATATCTAGGCTCTTCTCATACCCTAATCGTACAGTTTTTTCCACTTTATCCAACCCTAGTGTGTAATTCCAAAGAATCAAACATTATGTTATATCATATCATACCACATCATTACATTATATATGGTGATTGGAAAGATTAATGAATTAGTAGAAGAGCAGGCAGGGAACAGTATAGTTGGGTTGGATATAGTAGAATATGGAAGGAAAAATGATAGATTGAAAATGGCAATAATTTTATGTAGTCCTCCTCATCTATTTTAGGATAGCTCACGCCTGCTACCCACGGGATTCGAACCCCTGACACTCTTGCCAGATTCAACTCCCACGGCCCTCACCAATTGGCTATTTGGGCCGCTGCCTAACCTACCTAACACTTACATATATACTATTATACACTCTACTATTCTTAATAACAATGCCTCCAATTTAATCACTATCACTAATTTACACAATTAAACAAACACAATCTGTTTCATGGGCAGCACGCATATTCCATTCAGTTCATTACCAATAGAATAACAACCTGACAAATACAAACAGACAGATAAATAGGCAGGTGAGCAGGAATCAAGGAATTAACACAGGCAAGCATATCTGTAATATATCTAGGCTCTTCTCATACCCTAATCGTACAGTTTTTTCCACTTTATCCAACCCTAGTGTGTAATTCCAAAGAATCAAACATTATGTTATATCATATCATACCACATCATTACATTATATGGTGATTGGAAAGATTAATGAATTAGTAGAAGAGCAGGCAGGGAACAGTATAGTTGGGTTGGATATAGTAGAATATGGAAGGAAAAATGATAGATTGAAAATGGCAATAATTTTATGTAGTCCTCCTCATCTATTTTAGGGATAGCTCACGCCTGCTACCCACGGGATTCGAACCCCTGACACTCTTGCCAGATTCAACTCCCACGGCCCTCACCAATTGGCTATTTGGGCCGCTGCCTAACCTACCTAACACTTACATATATACTATTATACACTCTACTATTCTTAATAACAATGCCTCCAATTTAATCACTATCACTAATTTACACAATTAAACAAACACAATCTGTTTCATGGGCAGCACGCATATTCCATTCAGTTCATTACCAATAGAATAACAACCTGACAAATACAAACAGACAGATAAATAGGCAGGTGAGCAGGAATCAAGGAATTAACACAGGCAAGCATATCTGTAATATATCTAGGCTCTTCTCATACCCTAATCGTACAGTTTTTTCCACTTTATCCAACCCTAGTGTGTAATTCCAAAGAATCAAACATTATGTTATATCATATCATACCACATCATTACATTATATGGTGATTGGAAAGATTAATGAATTAGTAGAAGAGCAGGCAGGGAACAGTATAGTTGGGTTGGATATAGTAGAATATGGAAGGAAAAATGATAGATTGAAAATGGCAATAATTTTATGTAGTCCTCCTCATCTATTTTAGGATAGCTCACGCCTGCTACCCACGGGATTCGAACCCCTGACACTCTTGCCAGATTCAACTCCCACGGCCCTCACCAATTGGCTATTTGGGTCGCGGCCTAACCTACCTAACACTTACATATATACTATTATACACTCTACTATTCTTAATAACAATGCCTCCAATTTAATCACTATCACTAATTTACACAATTAAACAAACACAATCTGTTTCATGGGCAGCACGCATATTCCATTCAGTTCATTACCAATAGAATAACAACCTGACAAATACAAACAGACAGATAAACAGGCAGGTAAGCAGGAATCAAGGAATTAACACAGGCAAGCATATCTGTAATATATCTAGGCTCTTCTCATACCCTAATCGTACAGTTTTTTCCACTTTATCCAACCCTAGTGTGTAATTCCAAAGAATCAAACATTATGTTATATCATATCATACCACATCATTACATTATATGGTGATTGGAAAGATTAATGAATTAGTAGAAGAGCAGGCAGGGAACAGTATAGTTGGGTTGGATATAGTAGAATATGGAAGGAAAAATGATAGATTGAAAATGGCAATAATTTTATGTAGTCCTCCTCATCTATTTTAGGATAGCTCACGCCTGCTACCCACGGGATTCGAACCCCTGACACTCTTGCCAGATTCAACTCCCACGGCCCTCACCAATTGGCTATTTGGGTCGCGGCCTAACCTACCTAACACTTACATATATACTATTATACACTCTACTATTCTTAATAACAATGCCTCCAATTTAATCACTATCACTAATTTACACAATTAAACAAACACAATCTGTTTCATGGGCAGCACGCATATTCCATTCAGTTCATTACCAATAGAATAACAACCTGACAAATACAAACAGACAGATAAACAGGCAGGTAAGCAGGAATCAAGGAATTAACACAGGCAAGCATATCTGTAATATATCTAGGCTCTTCTCATACCCTAATCGTACAGTTTTTTCCACTTTATCCAACCCTAGTGTGTAATTCCAAAGAATCAAACATTATGTTATATCATATCATACCACATCATTACATTATATGGTGATTGGAAAGATTAATGAATTAGTAGAAGAGCAGGCAGGGAACAGTATAGTTGGGTTGGATATAGTAGAATATGGAAGGAAAAATGATAGATTGAAAATGGCAATAATTTTATGTAGTCCTCCTCATCTATTTTAGGATAGCTCACGCCTGCTACCCACGGGATTCGAACCCCTGACACTCTTGCCAGATTCAACTCCCACGGCCCTCACCAATTGGCTATTTGGGTCGCGGCCTAACCTACCTAACACTTACATATATACTATTATACACTCTACTATTCTTAATAACAATGCCTCCAATTTAATCACTATCACTAATTTACACAATTAAACAAACACAATCTGTTTCATGGGCAGCACGCATATTCCATTCAGTTCATTACCAATAGAATAACAACCTGACAAATACAAACAGACAGATAAACAGGCAGGTAAGCAGGAATCAAGGAATTAACACAGGCAAGCATATCTGTAATATATCTAGGCTCTTCTCATACCCTAATCGTACAGTTTTTTCCACTTTATCCAACCCTAGTGTGTAATTCCAAAGAATCAAACATTATGTTATATCAGTATCATACCACATCATTATATATGGTGATTGGAAAGATTAATGAATTAGTAGAAGAGCAGGCAGGGAACAGTATAGTTGGGTTGGATATAGTAGAATATGGAAGGAAAAATGATAGATTGAAAATGGCAATAATTTTATGTAGTCCTCCTCATCTATTTTAGGATAGCTCACGCCTGCTACCCACGGGATTCGAACCCCTGACACTCTTGCCAGATTCAACTCCCACGGCCCTCACCAATTGGCTATTTGGGCCGCTGCCTAACCTACCTAACACTTACATATATACTATTATACACTCTACTATTCTTAATAACAATGCCTCCAATTTAATCACTATCACTAATTTACACAATTAAACAAACACAATCTGTTTCATGGGCAGCACGCATATTCCATTCAGTTCATTACCAATAGAATAACAACCTGACAAATACAAACAGACAGATAAACAGGCAGGTAAGCAGGAATCAAGGAATTAACACAGGCAAGCATATCTGTAATATATCTAGGCTCTTCTCATACCCTAATCGTACAGTTTTTTCCACTTTATCCAACCCTAGTGTGTAATTCCAAAGAATCAAACATTATGTTATATCAGTATCATACCACATCATTACATTATATGGTGATTGGAAAGATTAATGAATTAGTAGAAGAGCAGGCAGGGAACAGTATAGTTGGGTTGGATATAGTAGAATATGGAAGGAAAAATGATAGATTGAAAATGGCAATAATTTTATGTAGTCCTCCTCATCTATTTTAGGATAGCTCACGCCTGCTACCCACGGGATTCGAACCCCTGACACTCTTGCCAGATTCAACTCCCACGGCCCTCACCAATTGGCTATTTGGGCCGCTGCCTAACCTACCTAACACTTACATATATACTATTATACACTCTACTATTCTTAATAACAATGCCTCCAATTTAATCACTATCACTAATTTACACAATTAAACAAACACAATCTGTTTCATGGGCAGCACGCATATTCCATTCAGTTCATTACCAATAGAATAACAACCTGACAAATACAAACAGACAGATAAACAGGCAGGTAAGCAGGAATCAAGGAATTAACACAGGCAAGCATATCTGTAATATATCTAGGCTCTTCTCATACCCTAATCGTACAGTTTTTTCCACTTTATCCAACCCTAGTGTGTAATTCCAAAGAATCAAACATTATGTTATATCATATCATACCACATCATTACATTATATGGTGATTGGAAAGATTAATGAATTAGTAGAAGAGCAGGCAGGGAACAGTATAGTTGGGTTGGATATAGTAGAATATGGAAGGAAAAATGATAGATTGAAAATGGCAATAATTTTATGTAGTCCTCCTCATCTATTTTAGGATAGCTCACGCCTGCTACCCACGGGATTCGAACCCCTGACACTCTTGCCAGATTCAACTCCCACGGCCCTCACCAATTGGCTATTTGGGTCGCGGCCTAACCTACCTAACACTTACATATATACTATTATACACTCTACTATTCTTAATAACAATGCCTCCAATTTAATCACTATCACTAATTTACACAATTAAACAAACACAATCTGTTTCATGGGCAGCACGCATATTCCATTCAGTTCATTACCAATAGAATAACAACCTGACAAATACAAACAGACAGATAAACAGGCAGGTAAGCAGGAATCAAGGAATTAACACAGGCAAGCATATCTGTAATATATCTAGGCTCTTCTCATACCCTAATCGTACAGTTTTTTCCACTTTATCCAACCCTAGTGTGTAATTCCAAAGAATCAAACATTATGTTATATCAGTATCATACCACATCATTACATTATATGGTGATTGGAAAGATTAATGAATTAGTAGAAGAGCAGGCAGGGAACAGTATAGTTGGGTTGGATATAGTAGAATATGGAAGGAAAAATGATAGATTGAAAATGGCAATAATTTTATGTAGTCCTCCTCATCTATTTTAGGATAGCTCACGCCTGCTACCCACGGGATTCGAACCCCTGACACTCTTGCCAGATTCAACTCCCACGGCCCTCACCAATTGGCTATTTGGGCCGCTGCCTAACCTACCTAACACTTACATATATACTATTATACACTCTACTATTCTTAATAACAATGCCTCCAATTTAATCACTATCACTAATTTACACAATTAAACAAACACAATCTGTTTCATGGGCAGCACGCATATTCCATTCAGTTCATTACCAATAGAATAACAACCTGACAAATACAAACAGACAGATAAACAGGCAGGTGGGCAGGAATCAAGGAATTAACACAGGCAAGCATATCTGTAATATATCTAGGCTCTTCTCATACCCTAATCGTACAGTTTTTTCCACTTTATCCAACCCTAGTGTGTAATTCCAAAGAATCAAACATTATGTTATATCAGTATCATACCACATCATTACATTATATGGTGATTGGAAAGATTAATGAATTAGTAGAAGAGCAGGCAGGGAACAGTATAGTTGGGTTGGATATAGTAGAATATGGAAGGAAAAATGATAGATTGAAAATGGCAATAATTTTATGTAGTCCTCCTCATCTATTTTAGGATAGCTCACGCCTGCTACCCACGGGATTCGAACCCCTGACACTCTTGCCAGATTCAACTCCCACGGCCCTCACCAATTGGCTATTTGGGCCGCTGCCTAACCTACCTAACACTTACATATATACTATTATACACTCTACTATTCTTAATAACAATGCCTCCAATTTAATCACTATCACTAATTTACACAATTAAACAAACACAATCTGTTTCATGGGCAGCACGCATATTCCATTCAGTTCATTACCAATAGAATAACAACCTGACAAATACAAACAGACAGATAAACAGGCAGGTAAGCAGGAATCAAGGAATTAACACAGGCAAGCATATCTGTAATATATCTAGGCTCTTCTCATACCCTAATCGTACAGTTTTTTCCACTTTATCCAACCCTAGTGTGTAATTCCAAAGAATCAAACATTATGTTATATCAGTATCATACCACATCATTATATATGGTGATTGGAAAGATTAATGAATTAGTAGAAGAGCAGGCAGGGAACAGTATAGTTGGGTTGGATATAGTAGAATATGGAAGGAAAAATGATAGATTGAAAATGGCAATAATTTTATGTAGTCCTCCTCATCTATTTTAGGATAGCTCACGCCTGCTACCCACGGGATTCGAACCCCTGACACTCTTGCCAGATTCAACTCCCACGGCCCTCACCAATTGGCTATTTGGGCCGCTGCCTAACCTACCTAACACTTACATATATACTATTATACACTCTACTATTCTTAATAACAATGCCTCCAATTTAATCACTATCACTAATTTACACAATTAAACAAACACAATCTGTTTCATGGGCAGCACGCATATTCCATTCAGTTCATTACCAATAGAATAACAACCTGACAAATACAAACAGACAGATAAACAGGCAGGTAAGCAGGAATCAAGGAATTAACACAGGCAAGCATATCTGTAATATATCTAGGCTCTTCTCATACCCTAATCGTACAGTTTTTTCCACTTTATCCAACCCTAGTGTGTAATTCCAAAGAATCAAACATTATGTTATATCGTATCATACCACATCATTACATTATATGGTGATTGGAAAGATTAATGAATTAGTAGAAGAGCAGGCAGGGAACAGTATAGTTGGGTTGGATATAGTAGAATATGGAAGGAAAAATGATAGATTGAAAATGGCAATAATTTTATGTAGTCCTCCTCATCTATTTTAGGATAGCTCACGCCTGCTACCCACGGGATTCGAACCCCTGACACTCTTGCCAGATTCAACTCCCACGGCCCTCACCAATTGGCTATTTGGGCCGCTGCCTAACCTACCTAACACTTACATATATACTATTATACACTCTACTATTCTTAATAACAATGCCTCCAATTTAATCACTATCACTAATTTACACAATTAAACAAACACAATCTGTTTCATGGGCAGCACGCATATTCCATTCAGTTCATTACCAATAGAATAACAACCTGACAAATACAAACAGACAGATAAACAGGCAGGTGGGCAGGAATCAAGGAATTAACACAGGCAAGCATATCTGTAATATATCTAGGCTCTTCTCATACCCTAATCGTACAGTTTTTTCCACTTTATCCAACCCTAGTGTGTAATTCCAAAGAATCAAACATTATGTTATATCGTATCATACCACATCATTATATGGTGATTGGAAAGATTAATGAATTAGTAGAAGAGCAGGCAGGGAACAGTATAGTTGGGTTGGATATAGTAGAATATGGAAGGAAAAATGATAGATTGAAAATGGCAATAATTTTATGTAGTCCTCCTCATCTATTTTAGGATAGCTCACGCCTGCTACCCACGGGATTCGAACCCCTGACACTCTTGCCAGATTCAACTCCCACGGCCCTCACCAATTGGCTATTTGGGCCGCTGCCTAACCTACCTAACACTTACATATATACTATTATACACTCTACTATTCTTAATAACAATGCCTCCAATTTAATCACTATCACTAATTTACACAATTAAACAAACACAATCTGTTTCATGGGCAGCACGCATATTCCATTCAGTTCATTACCAATAGAATAACAACCTGACAAATACAAACAGACAGATAAACAGGCAGGTGGGCAGGAATCAAGGAATTAACACAGGCAAGCATATCTGTAATATATCTAGGCTCTTCTCATACCCTAATCGTACAGTTTTTTCCACTTTATCCAACCCTAGTGTGTAATTCCAAAGAATCAAACATTATGTTATATCGTATCATACCACATCATTATATGGTGATTGGAAAGATTAATGAATTAGTAGAAGAGCAGGCAGGGAACAGTATAGTTGGGTTGGATATAGTAGAATATGGAAGGAAAAATGATAGATTGAAAATGGCAATAATTTTATGTAGTCCTCCTCATCTATTTTAGGATAGCTCACGCCTGCTACCCACGGGATTCGAACCCCTGACACTCTTGCCAGATTCAACTCCCACGGCCCTCACCAATTGGCTATTTGGGCCGCTGCCTAACCTACCTAACACTTACATATATACTATTATACACTCTACTATTCTTAATAACAATGCCTCCAATTTAATCACTATCACTAATTTACACAATTAAACAAACACAATCTGTTTCATGGGCAGCACGCATATTCCATTCAGTTCATTACCAATAGAATAACAACCTGACAAATACAAACAGACAGATAAACAGGCAGGTGGGCAGGAATCAAGGAATTAACACAGGCAAGCATATCTGTAATATATCTAGGCTCTTCTCATACCCTAATCGTACAGTTTTTTCCACTTTATCCAACCCTAGTGTGTAATTCCAAAGAATCAAACATTATGTTATATCGTATCATACCACATCATTATATGGTGATTGGAAAGATTAATGAATTAGTAGAAGAGCAGGCAGGGAACAGTATAGTTGGGTTGGATATAGTAGAATATGGAAGGAAAAATGATAGATTGAAAATGGCAATAATTTTATGTAGTCCTCCTCATCTATTTTAGGATAGCTCACGCCTGCTACCCACGGGATTCGAACCCCTGACACTCTTGCCAGATTCAACTCCCACGGCCCTCACCAATTGGCTATTTGGGCCGCTGCCTAACCTACCTAACACTTACATATATACTATTATACACTCTACTATTCTTAATAACAATGCCTCCAATTTAATCACTATCACTAATTTACACAATTAAACAAACACAATCTGTTTCATGGGCAGCACGCATATTCCATTC
Source organism: Schistosoma mekongi (assembly GCA_034768735.1). Lineage (NCBI taxonomy): Eukaryota > Metazoa > Platyhelminthes > Trematoda > Strigeidida > Schistosomatidae > Schistosoma > Schistosoma mekongi. The sequence continues at coordinate 34,196 of JALJAT010000112.1, read as the reverse complement.
AGTTCATTACCAATAGAATAACAACCTGACAAATACAAACAGACAGATAAACAGGCAGGTGGGCAGGAATCAAGGAATTAACACAGGCAAGCATATCTGTAATATATCTAGGCTCTTCTCATACCCTAATCGTACAGTTTTTTCCACTTTATCCAACCCTAGTGTGTAATTCCAAAGAATCAAACATTATGTTATATCGTATCATACCACATCATTATATGGTGATTGGAAAGATTAATGAATTAGTAGAAGAGCAGGCAGGGAACAGTATAGTTGGGTTGGATATAGTAGAATATGGAAGGAAAAATGATAGATTGAAAATGGCAATAATTTTATGTAGTCCTCCTCATCTATTTTAGGATAGCTCACGCCTGCTACCCACGGGATTCGAACCCCTGACACTCTTGCCAGATTCAACTCCCACGGCCCTCACCAATTGGCTATTTGGGCCGCTGCCTAACCTACCTAACACTTACATATATACTATTATACACTCTACTATTCTTAATAACAATGCCTCCAATTTAATCACTATCACTAATTTACACAATTAAACAAACACAATCTGTTTCATGGGCAGCACGCATATTCCATTCAGTTCATTACCAATAGAATAACAACCTGACAAATACAAACAGACAGATAAACAGGCAGGTGGGCAGGAATCAAGGAATTAACACAGGCAAGCATATCTGTAATATATCTAGGCTCTTCTCATACCCTAATCGTACAGTTTTTTCCACTTTATCCAACCCTAGTGTGTAATTCCAAAGAATCAAACATTATGTTATATCGTATCATACCACATCATTATATGGTGATTGGAAAGATTAATGAATTAGTAGAAGAGCAGGCAGGGAACAGTATAGTTGGGTTGGATATAGTAGAATATGGAAGGAAAAATGATAGATTGAAAATGGCAATAATTTTATGTAGTCCTCCTCATCTATTTTAGGATAGCTCACGCCTGCTACCCACGGGATTCGAACCCCTGACACTCTTGCCAGATTCAACTCCCACGGCCCTCACCAATTGGCTATTTGGGCCGCTGCCTAACCTACCTAACACTTACATATATACTATTATACACTCTACTATTCTTAATAACAATGCCTCCAATTTAATCACTATCACTAATTTACACAATTAAACAAACACAATCTGTTTCATGGGCAGCACGCATATTCCATTCAGTTCATTACCAATAGAATAACAACCTGACAAATACAAACAGACAGATAAACAGGCAGGTGGGCAGGAATCAAGGAATTAACACAGGCAAGCATATCTGTAATATATCTAGGCTCTTCTCATACCCTAATCGTACAGTTTTTTCCACTTTATCCAACCCTAGTGTGTAATTCCAAAGAATCAAACATTATGTTATATCATATCATACCACATCATTATATGGTGATTGGAAAGATTAATGAATTAGTAGAAGAGCAGGCAGGGAACAGTATAGTTGGGTTGGATATAGTAGAATATGGAAGGAAAAATGATAGATTGAAAATGGCAATAATTTTATGTAGTCCTCCTCATCTATTTTAGGATAGCTCACGCCTGCTACCCACGGGATTCGAACCCCTGACACTCTTGCCAGATTCAACTCCCACGGCCCTCACCAATTGGCTATTTGGGCCGCTGCCTAACCTACCTAACACTTACATATATACTATTATACACTCTACTATTCTTAATAACAATGCCTCCAATTTAATCACTATCACTAATTTACACAATTAAACAAACACAATCTGTTTCATGGGCAGCACGCATATTCCATTCAGTTCATTACCAATAGAATAACAACCTGACAAATACAAACAGACAGATAAATAGGCAGGTGAGCAGGAATCAAGGAATTAACACAGGCAAGCATATCTGTAATATATCTAGGCTCTTCTCATACCCTAATCGTACAGTTTTTTCCACTTTATCCAACCCTAGTGTGTAATTCCAAAGAATCAAACATTATGTTATATCATATCATACCACATCATTACATTATATGGTGATTGGAAAGATTAATGAATTAGTAGAAGAGCAGGCAGGGAACAGTATAGTTGGGTTGGATATAGTAGAATATGGAAGGAAAAATGATAGATTGAAAATGGCAATAATTTTATGTAGTCCTCCTCATCTATTTTAGGATAGCTCACGCCTGCTACCCACGGGATTCGAACCCCTGACACTCTTGCCAGATTCAACTCCCACGGCCCTCACCAATTGGCTATTTGGGCCGCTGCCTAACCTACCTAACACTTACATATATACTATTATACACTCTACTATTCTTAATAACAATGCCTCCAATTTAATCACTATCACTAATTTACACAATTAAACAAACACAATCTGTTTCATGGGCAGCACGCATATTCCATTCAGTTCATTACCAATAGAATAACAACCTGACAAATACAAACAGACAGATAAATAGGCAGGTGAGCAGGAATCAAGGAATTAACACAGGCAAGCATATCTGTAATATATCTAGGCTCTTCTCATACCCTAATCGTACAGTTTTTTCCACTTTATCCAACCCTAGTGTGTAATTCCAAAGAATCAAACATTATGTTATATCATATCATACCACATCATTACATATATATGGTGATTGGAAAGATTAATGAATTAGTAGAAGAGCAGGCAGGGAACAGTATAGTTGGGTTGGATAATTGTAGAATATGGAAGGAAAAATGATAGATTGAAAATGGCCAATAATTTTATGTAGTCCTCCTCATCTATTTTAGGGTAGCTCACGCCTGCTACCCACGGGATTCGAACCCCTGACACTCTTGCCAGATTCAACTCCCACGGCCCTCACCAATTGGCTATTTGGGCCGCTGCCTAACCTACCTAACACTTACATATATACTATTATACACTCTACTATTCTTAATAACAATGCCTCCAATTTAATCACTATCACTAATTTACACAATTAAACAAACACAATCTGTTTCATGGGCAGCACGCATATTCCATTCAGTTCATTACCAATAGAATAACAACCTGACAAATACAAACAGACAGATAAATAGGCAGGTGAGCAGGAATCAAGGAATTAACACAGGCAAGCATATCTGTAATATATCTAGGCTCTTCTCATACCCTAATCGTACAGTTTTTTCCACTTTATCCAACCCTAGTGTGTAATTCCAAAGAATCAAACATTATGTTATATCATATCATACCACATCATTACATTATATGGTGATTGGAAAGATTAATGAATTAGTAGAAGAGCAGGCAGGGAACAGTATAGTTGGGTTGGATAATTGTAGAATATGGAAGGAAAAATGATAGATTGAAAATGGCAATAATTTTATGTAGTCCTCCTCATCTATTTTAGGGTAGCTCACGCCTGCTACCCACGGGATTCGAACCCCTGACACTCTTGCCAGATTCAACTCCCACGGCCATCACCAATTGGCTATTTGGGCCGCTGCCTAACCTACCTAACACTTACATATATACTATTATACACTCTACTATTCTTAATAACAATGCCTCCAATTTAATCACTATCACTAATTTACACAATTAAACAAACACAATCTGTTTCATGGGCAGCACGCATATTCCATTCAGTTCATTACCAATAGAATAACAACCTGACAAATACAAACAGACAGATAAATAGGCAGGTGAGCAGGAATCAAGGAATTAACACAGGCAAGCATATCTGTAATATATCTAGGCTCTTCTCATACCCTAATCGTACAGTTTTTTCCACTTTATCCAACCCTAGTGTGTAATTCCAAAGAATCAAACATTATGTTATATCATATCATACCACATCATTACATTATATATGGTGATTGGAAAGATTAATGAATTAGTAGAAGAGCAGGCAGGGAACAGTATAGTTGGGTTGGATAATTGTAGAATATGGAAGGAAAAATGATAGATTGAAAATGGCCAATAATTTTATGTAGTCCTCCTCATCTATTTTAGGGTAGCTCACGCCTGCTACCCACGGGATTCGAACCCCTGACACTCTTGCCAGATTCAACTCCCACGGCCATCACCAATTGGCTATTTGGGCCGCTGCCTAACCTACCTAACACTTACATATATACTATTATACACTCTACTATTCTTAATAACAATGCCTCCAATTTAATCACTATCACTAATTTACACAATTAAACAAACACAATCTGTTTCATGGGCAGCACGCATATTCCATTCAGTTCATTACCAATAGAATAACAACCTGACAAATACAAACAGACAGATAAATAGGCAGGTGAGCAGGAATCAAGGAATTAACACAGGCAAGCATATCTGTAATATATCTAGGCTCTTCTCATACCCTAATCGTACAGTTTTTTCCACTTTATCCAACCCTAGTGTGTAATTCCAAAGAATCAAACATTATGTTATATCGTATCATACCACATCATTATATGGTGATTGGAAAGATTAATGAATTAGTAGAAGAGCAGGCAGGGAACAGTATAGTTGGGTTGGATATAGTAGAATATGGAAGGAAAAATGATAGATTGAAAATGGCAATAATTTTATGTAGTCCTCCTCATCTATTTTAGGATAGCTCACGCCTGCTACCCACGGGATTCGAACCCCTGACACTCTTGCCAGATTCAACTCCCACGGCCATCACCAATTGGCTATTTGGGCCGCTGCCTAACCTACCTAACACTTACATATAACTATATACACTCTACTATTCTAATAACCAATGCCTCCAATTTAATCACTATCACTAATTTACACAATTAAACAAACACAATCTGTTTCTGGGCAGCACGCATATTCCATTCAGTTCATTACCAATAGAATAACAACCTGACAAATACAACAGACAGATAAATAGGCAGGTGAGCAGGAATCAAGGAATTAACACAGGCAGCATATCTGTAATATATCTAGGCCTCTTCTCATACCCTAATCGTACAGTTTTTCCACTTATCCAAACCCCTAGTGTGTAATTCCAAAGAATCAAACATTATGTTATATCATATCATACCACATCATTACATATATTGTGCATTGGAAATGATGAATGAATTAGTAGAAGAGCAGGCAGGGAACAGTAGTTGGGTTGGATATTGTAGATATGGAAGGAAAAGAGGATAGTTGAAAATGGCCAATAATTTTATGTAGTCCTCCTCATCTATTTATAGGGTAGCTCACGCCTGCTACCCACGGATTCGAACCCCTGACACTCTTGCCAGATTCAACTCCCACGGCCATCACCAATTGGCTATTTGGGCCG
>JALJAT010000112.1:0-21669 GCA_034768735.1 Schistosoma mekongi | reverse complement strand
GTTAGGTAGGTTAGGCAGCGGCCCAAATAGCCAATTGGTGAGGGCCGTGGGAGTTGAATCTGGCAAGAGTGTCAGGGGTTCGAATCCCGTGGGTAGCAGGCGTGAGCTACCCTAAAATAGATGAGGAGGACTACATAAAATTATTGGCATTTCAATCTATCATTTTTCCTTCCATATTCTAACAATTATCCAACCCAACTATACTGTTCCCTGCCTGCTCTTCTACTAATTCATTAATCTTCCAATCACCATATAATGTAATGATGTGGTATGATATGATATACATAATGTTGATTCTTTGGAATTACACACTAGGGTTGGATAAAGTGGAAAAAACTGTACGATTAGGTATGAGAAGAGCCTAGATATATTACAGATATCTTGCCTGTGTTAATTCCTTGAGTCCTGCTCACCTGCCTATTATCTGTCTGTTTGTATTTGTCAGGTTGTTATTCTATTGGTAATGAACTGAATGGAATATGCGTGCTGCCCATGAAACAGATTGTGTTTGTTTAATTGTGTAAATTAGTGATAGTGATTAAATTGGAGGCATTGTTATTAAGAATAGTAGAGTGTATAATAGTATATATGTAAGTGTTAGGTAGGTTAGGCAGCGGCCCAAATAGCCAATTGGTGATGGCCGTGGGAGTTGAATCTGGCAAGAGTGTCAGGGGTTCGAATCCCGTGGGTAGCAGGCGTGAGCTACCCTAAAATAGATGAGGAGGACTACATAAAATTATTGGCATTTTCAATCTATCATTTTTCCTTCCATATTCTACAATTATCCAACCCAACTATACTGTTCCCTGCCTGCTCTTCTACTAATTCATTAATCTTTCCAATCACCATATATAATGTAATGATGTGGTATGATATGATATAACATAATGTTTGATTCTTTGGAATTACACACTAGGGTTGGATAAAGTGGAAAAAACTGTACGATTAGGGTATGAGAAGAGCCTAGATATATTACAGATATGCTTGCCTGTGTTAATTCCTTGATTCCTGCTCACCTGCCTATTTATCTGTCTGTTTGTATTTGTCAGGTTGTTATTCTATTGGTAATGAACTGAATGGAATATGCGTGCTGCCCATGAAACAGATTGTGTTTGTTTAATTGTGTAAATTAGTGATAGTGATTAAATTGGAGGCATTGTTATTAAGAATAGTAGAGTGTATAATAGTATATATGTAAGTGTTAGGTAGGTTAGGCAGCGGCCCAAATAGCCAATTGGTGATGGCCGTGGGAGTTGAATCTGGCAAGAGTGTCAGGGGTTCGAATCCCGTGGGTAGCAGGCGTGAGCTACCCTAAAATAGATGAGGAGGACTACATAAAATTATTGGCATTTTCAATCTATCATTTTTCCTTCCATATTCTACAATTATCCAACCCAACTATACTGTTCCCTGCCTGCTCTTCTACTAATTCATTAATCTTTCCAATCACCATATATAATGTAATGATGTGGTATGATATGATATAACATAATGTTTGATTCTTTGGAATTACACACTAGGGTTGGATAAAGTGGAAAAAACTGTACGATTAGGGTATGAGAAGAGCCTAGATATATTACAGATATGCTTGCCTGTGTTAATTCCTTGATTCCTGCTCACCTGCCTATTTATCTGTCTGTTTGTATTTGTCAGGTTGTTATTCTATTGGTAATGAACTGAATGGAATATGCGTGCTGCCCATGAAACAGATTGTGTTTGTTTAATTGTGTAAATTAGTGATAGTGATTAAATTGGAGGCATTGTTATTAAGAATAGTAGAGTGTATAATAGTATATATGTAAGTGTTAGGTAGGTTAGGCAGCGGCCCAAATAGCCAATTGGTGATGGCCGTGGGAGTTGAATCTGGCAAGAGTGTCAGGGGTTCGAATCCCGTGGGTAGCAGGCGTGAGCTACCCTAAAATAGATGAGGAGGACTACATAAAATTATTGGCATTTTCAATCTATCATTTTTCCTTCCATATTCTACAATTATCCAACCCAACTATACTGTTCCCTGCCTGCTCTTCTACTAATTCATTAATCTTTCCAATCACCATATATAATGTAATGATGTGGTATGATATGATATAACATAATGTTTGATTCTTTGGAATTACACACTAGGGTTGGATAAAGTGGAAAAAACTGTACGATTAGGGTATGAGAAGAGCCTAGATATATTACAGATATGCTTGCCTGTGTTAATTCCTTGATTCCTGCTCACCTGCCTATTTATCTGTCTGTTTGTATTTGTCAGGTTGTTATTCTATTGGTAATGAACTGAATGGAATATGCGTGCTGCCCATGAAACAGATTGTGTTTGTTTAATTGTGTAAATTAGTGATAGTGATTAAATTGGAGGCATTGTTATTAAGAATAGTAGAGTGTATAATAGTATATATGTAAGTGTTAGGTAGGTTAGGCAGCGGCCCAAATAGCCAATTGGTGATGGCCGTGGGAGTTGAATCTGGCAAGAGTGTCAGGGGTTCGAATCCCGTGGGTAGCAGGCGTGAGCTACCCTAAAATAGATGAGGAGGACTACATAAAATTATTGGCATTTTCAATCTATCATTTTTCCTTCCATATTCTACAATTATCCAACCCAACTATACTGTTCCCTGCCTGCTCTTCTACTAATTCATTAATCTTTCCAATCACCATATATAATGTAATGATGTGGTATGATATGATATAACATAATGTTTGATTCTTTGGAATTACACACTAGGGTTGGATAAAGTGGAAAAAACTGTACGATTAGGGTATGAGAAGAGCCTAGATATATTACAGATATGCTTGCCTGTGTTAATTCCTTGATTCCTGCTCACCTGCCTATTTATCTGTCTGTTTGTATTTGTCAGGTTGTTATTCTATTGGTAATGAACTGAATGGAATATGCGTGCTGCCCATGAAACAGATTGTGTTTGTTTAATTGTGTAAATTAGTGATAGTGATTAAATTGGAGGCATTGTTATTAAGAATAGTAGAGTGTATAATAGTATATATGTAAGTGTTAGGTAGGTTAGGCAGCGGCCCAAATAGCCAATTGGTGATGGCCGTGGGAGTTGAATCTGGCAAGAGTGTCAGGGGTTCGAATCCCGTGGGTAGCAGGCGTGAGCTACCCTAAAATAGATGAGGAGGACTACATAAAATTATTGGCATTTTCAATCTATCATTTTTCCTTCCATATTCTACAATTATCCAACCCAACTATACTGTTCCCTGCCTGCTCTTCTACTAATTCATTAATCTTTCCAATCACCATATATAATGTAATGATGTGGTATGATATGATATAACATAATGTTTGATTCTTTGGAATTACACACTAGGGTTGGATAAAGTGGAAAAAACTGTACGATTAGGGTATGAGAAGAGCCTAGATATATTACAGATATGCTTGCCTGTGTTAATTCCTTGATTCCTGCTCACCTGCCTATTTATCTGTCTGTTTGTATTTGTCAGGTTGTTATTCTATTGGTAATGAACTGAATGGAATATGCGTGCTGCCCATGAAACAGATTGTGTTTGTTTAATTGTGTAAATTAGTGATAGTGATTAAATTGGAGGCATTGTTATTAAGAATAGTAGAGTGTATAATAGTATATATGTAAGTGTTAGGTAGGTTAGGCAGCGGCCCAAATAGCCAATTGGTGATGGCCGTGGGAGTTGAATCTGGCAAGAGTGTCAGGGGTTCGAATCCCGTGGGTAGCAGGCGTGAGCTACCCTAAAATAGATGAGGAGGACTACATAAAATTATTGGCATTTTCAATCTATCATTTTTCCTTCCATATTCTACAATTATCCAACCCAACTATACTGTTCCCTGCCTGCTCTTCTACTAATTCATTAATCTTTCCAATCACCATATATAATGTAATGATGTGGTATGATATGATATAACATAATGTTTGATTCTTTGGAATTACACACTAGGGTTGGATAAAGTGGAAAAAACTGTACGATTAGGGTATGAGAAGAGCCTAGATATATTACAGATATGCTTGCCTGTGTTAATTCCTTGATTCCTGCTCACCTGCCTATTTATCTGTCTGTTTGTATTTGTCAGGTTGTTATTCTATTGGTAATGAACTGAATGGAATATGCGTGCTGCCCATGAAACAGATTGTGTTTGTTTAATTGTGTAAATTAGTGATAGTGATTAAATTGGAGGCATTGTTATTAAGAATAGTAGAGTGTATAATAGTATATATGTAAGTGTTAGGTAGGTTAGGCAGCGGCCCAAATAGCCAATTGGTGATGGCCGTGGGAGTTGAATCTGGCAAGAGTGTCAGGGGTTCGAATCCCGTGGGTAGCAGGCGTGAGCTACCCTAAAATAGATGAGGAGGACTACATAAAATTATTGGCATTTTCAATCTATCATTTTTCCTTCCATATTCTACAATTATCCAACCCAACTATACTGTTCCCTGCCTGCTCTTCTACTAATTCATTAATCTTTCCAATCACCATATATAATGTAATGATGTGGTATGATATGATATAACATAATGTTTGATTCTTTGGAATTACACACTAGGGTTGGATAAAGTGGAAAAAACTGTACGATTAGGGTATGAGAAGAGCCTAGATATATTACAGATATGCTTGCCTGTGTTAATTCCTTGATTCCTGCTCACCTGCCTATTTATCTGTCTGTTTGTATTTGTCAGGTTGTTATTCTATTGGTAATGAACTGAATGGAATATGCGTGCTGCCCATGAAACAGATTGTGTTTGTTTAATTGTGTAAATTAGTGATAGTGATTAAATTGGAGGCATTGTTATTAAGAATAGTAGAGTGTATAATAGTATATATGTAAGTGTTAGGTAGGTTAGGCAGCGGCCCAAATAGCCAATTGGTGATGGCCGTGGGAGTTGAATCTGGCAAGAGTGTCAGGGGTTCGAATCCCGTGGGTAGCAGGCGTGAGCTACCCTAAAATAGATGAGGAGGACTACATAAAATTATTGGCATTTTCAATCTATCATTTTTCCTTCCATATTCTACAATTATCCAACCCAACTATACTGTTCCCTGCCTGCTCTTCTACTAATTCATTAATCTTTCCAATCACCATATATAATGTAATGATGTGGTATGATATGATATAACATAATGTTTGATTCTTTGGAATTACACACTAGGGTTGGATAAAGTGGAAAAAACTGTACGATTAGGGTATGAGAAGAGCCTAGATATATTACAGATATGCTTGCCTGTGTTAATTCCTTGATTCCTGCTCACCTGCCTATTTATCTGTCTGTTTGTATTTGTCAGGTTGTTATTCTATTGGTAATGAACTGAATGGAATATGCGTGCTGCCCATGAAACAGATTGTGTTTGTTTAATTGTGTAAATTAGTGATAGTGATTAAATTGGAGGCATTGTTATTAAGAATAGTAGAGTGTATAATAGTATATATGTAAGTGTTAGGTAGGTTAGGCAGCGGCCCAAATAGCCAATTGGTGATGGCCGTGGGAGTTGAATCTGGCAAGAGTGTCAGGGGTTCGAATCCCGTGGGTAGCAGGCGTGAGCTACCCTAAAATAGATGAGGAGGACTACATAAAATTATTGGCATTTTCAATCTATCATTTTTCCTTCCATATTCTACAATTATCCAACCCAACTATACTGTTCCCTGCCTGCTCTTCTACTAATTCATTAATCTTTCCAATCACCATATATAATGTAATGATGTGGTATGATATGATATAACATAATGTTTGATTCTTTGGAATTACACACTAGGGTTGGATAAAGTGGAAAAAACTGTACGATTAGGGTATGAGAAGAGCCTAGATATATTACAGATATGCTTGCCTGTGTTAATTCCTTGATTCCTGCTCACCTGCCTATTTATCTGTCTGTTTGTATTTGTCAGGTTGTTATTCTATTGGTAATGAACTGAATGGAATATGCGTGCTGCCCATGAAACAGATTGTGTTTGTTTAATTGTGTAAATTAGTGATAGTGATTAAATTGGAGGCATTGTTATTAAGAATAGTAGAGTGTATAATAGTATATATGTAAGTGTTAGGTAGGTTAGGCAGCGGCCCAAATAGCCAATTGGTGATGGCCGTGGGAGTTGAATCTGGCAAGAGTGTCAGGGGTTCGAATCCCGTGGGTAGCAGGCGTGAGCTACCCTAAAATAGATGAGGAGGACTACATAAAATTATTGGCATTTTCAATCTATCATTTTTCCTTCCATATTCTACAATTATCCAACCCAACTATACTGTTCCCTGCCTGCTCTTCTACTAATTCATTAATCTTTCCAATCACCATATATAATGTAATGATGTGGTATGATATGATATAACATAATGTTTGATTCTTTGGAATTACACACTAGGGTTGGATAAAGTGGAAAAAACTGTACGATTAGGGTATGAGAAGAGCCTAGATATATTACAGATATGCTTGCCTGTGTTAATTCCTTGATTCCTGCTCACCTGCCTATTTATCTGTCTGTTTGTATTTGTCAGGTTGTTATTCTATTGGTAATGAACTGAATGGAATATGCGTGCTGCCCATGAAACAGATTGTGTTTGTTTAATTGTGTAAATTAGTGATAGTGATTAAATTGGAGGCATTGTTATTAAGAATAGTAGAGTGTATAATAGTATATATGTAAGTGTTAGGTAGGTTAGGCAGCGGCCCAAATAGCCAATTGGTGATGGCCGTGGGAGTTGAATCTGGCAAGAGTGTCAGGGGTTCGAATCCCGTGGGTAGCAGGCGTGAGCTACCCTAAAATAGATGAGGAGGACTACATAAAATTATTGGCATTTTCAATCTATCATTTTTCCTTCCATATTCTACAATTATCCAACCCAACTATACTGTTCCCTGCCTGCTCTTCTACTAATTCATTAATCTTTCCAATCACCATATATAATGTAATGATGTGGTATGATATGATATAACATAATGTTTGATTCTTTGGAATTACACACTAGGGTTGGATAAAGTGGAAAAAACTGTACGATTAGGGTATGAGAAGAGCCTAGATATATTACAGATATGCTTGCCTGTGTTAATTCCTTGATTCCTGCTCACCTGCCTATTTATCTGTCTGTTTGTATTTGTCAGGTTGTTATTCTATTGGTAATGAACTGAATGGAATATGCGTGCTGCCCATGAAACAGATTGTGTTTGTTTAATTGTGTAAATTAGTGATAGTGATTAAATTGGAGGCATTGTTATTAAGAATAGTAGAGTGTATAATAGTATATATGTAAGTGTTAGGTAGGTTAGGCAGCGGCCCAAATAGCCAATTGGTGATGGCCGTGGGAGTTGAATCTGGCAAGAGTGTCAGGGGTTCGAATCCCGTGGGTAGCAGGCGTGAGCTACCCTAAAATAGATGAGGAGGACTACATAAAATTATTGGCATTTTCAATCTATCATTTTTCCTTCCATATTCTACAATTATCCAACCCAACTATACTGTTCCCTGCCTGCTCTTCTACTAATTCATTAATCTTTCCAATCACCATATATAATGTAATGATGTGGTATGATATGATATAACATAATGTTTGATTCTTTGGAATTACACACTAGGGTTGGATAAAGTGGAAAAAACTGTACGATTAGGGTATGAGAAGAGCCTAGATATATTACAGATATGCTTGCCTGTGTTAATTCCTTGATTCCTGCTCACCTGCCTATTTATCTGTCTGTTTGTATTTGTCAGGTTGTTATTCTATTGGTAATGAACTGAATGGAATATGCGTGCTGCCCATGAAACAGATTGTGTTTGTTTAATTGTGTAAATTAGTGATAGTGATTAAATTGGAGGCATTGTTATTAAGAATAGTAGAGTGTATAATAGTATATATGTAAGTGTTAGGTAGGTTAGGCAGCGGCCCAAATAGCCAATTGGTGATGGCCGTGGGAGTTGAATCTGGCAAGAGTGTCAGGGGTTCGAATCCCGTGGGTAGCAGGCGTGAGCTACCCTAAAATAGATGAGGAGGACTACATAAAATTATTGGCATTTTCAATCTATCATTTTTCCTTCCATATTCTACAATTATCCAACCCAACTATACTGTTCCCTGCCTGCTCTTCTACTAATTCATTAATCTTTCCAATCACCATATATAATGTAATGATGTGGTATGATATGATATAACATAATGTTTGATTCTTTGGAATTACACACTAGGGTTGGATAAAGTGGAAAAAACTGTACGATTAGGGTATGAGAAGAGCCTAGATATATTACAGATATGCTTGCCTGTGTTAATTCCTTGATTCCTGCTCACCTGCCTATTTATCTGTCTGTTTGTATTTGTCAGGTTGTTATTCTATTGGTAATGAACTGAATGGAATATGCGTGCTGCCCATGAAACAGATTGTGTTTGTTTAATTGTGTAAATTAGTGATAGTGATTAAATTGGAGGCATTGTTATTAAGAATAGTAGAGTGTATAATAGTATATATGTAAGTGTTAGGTAGGTTAGGCAGCGGCCCAAATAGCCAATTGGTGATGGCCGTGGGAGTTGAATCTGGCAAGAGTGTCAGGGGTTCGAATCCCGTGGGTAGCAGGCGTGAGCTACCCTAAAATAGATGAGGAGGACTACATAAAATTATTGGCATTTTCAATCTATCATTTTTCCTTCCATATTCTACAATTATCCAACCCAACTATACTGTTCCCTGCCTGCTCTTCTACTAATTCATTAATCTTTCCAATCACCATATATAATGTAATGATGTGGTATGATATGATATAACATAATGTTTGATTCTTTGGAATTACACACTAGGGTTGGATAAAGTGGAAAAAACTGTACGATTAGGGTATGAGAAGAGCCTAGATATATTACAGATATGCTTGCCTGTGTTAATTCCTTGATTCCTGCTCACCTGCCTATTTATCTGTCTGTTTGTATTTGTCAGGTTGTTATTCTATTGGTAATGAACTGAATGGAATATGCGTGCTGCCCATGAAACAGATTGTGTTTGTTTAATTGTGTAAATTAGTGATAGTGATTAAATTGGAGGCATTGTTATTAAGAATAGTAGAGTGTATAATAGTATATATGTAAGTGTTAGGTAGGTTAGGCAGCGGCCCAAATAGCCAATTGGTGATGGCCGTGGGAGTTGAATCTGGCAAGAGTGTCAGGGGTTCGAATCCCGTGGGTAGCAGGCGTGAGCTACCCTAAAATAGATGAGGAGGACTACATAAAATTATTGGCATTTTCAATCTATCATTTTTCCTTCCATATTCTACAATTATCCAACCCAACTATACTGTTCCCTGCCTGCTCTTCTACTAATTCATTAATCTTTCCAATCACCATATATAATGTAATGATGTGGTATGATATGATATAACATAATGTTTGATTCTTTGGAATTACACACTAGGGTTGGATAAAGTGGAAAAAACTGTACGATTAGGGTATGAGAAGAGCCTAGATATATTACAGATATGCTTGCCTGTGTTAATTCCTTGATTCCTGCTCACCTGCCTATTTATCTGTCTGTTTGTATTTGTCAGGTTGTTATTCTATTGGTAATGAACTGAATGGAATATGCGTGCTGCCCATGAAACAGATTGTGTTTGTTTAATTGTGTAAATTAGTGATAGTGATTAAATTGGAGGCATTGTTATTAAGAATAGTAGAGTGTATAATAGTATATATGTAAGTGTTAGGTAGGTTAGGCAGCGGCCCAAATAGCCAATTGGTGATGGCCGTGGGAGTTGAATCTGGCAAGAGTGTCAGGGGTTCGAATCCCGTGGGTAGCAGGCGTGAGCTACCCTAAAATAGATGAGGAGGACTACATAAAATTATTGGCATTTTCAATCTATCATTTTTCCTTCCATATTCTACAATTATCCAACCCAACTATACTGTTCCCTGCCTGCTCTTCTACTAATTCATTAATCTTTCCAATCACCATATATAATGTAATGATGTGGTATGATATGATATAACATAATGTTTGATTCTTTGGAATTACACACTAGGGTTGGATAAAGTGGAAAAAACTGTACGATTAGGGTATGAGAAGAGCCTAGATATATTACAGATATGCTTGCCTGTGTTAATTCCTTGATTCCTGCTCACCTGCCTATTTATCTGTCTGTTTGTATTTGTCAGGTTGTTATTCTATTGGTAATGAACTGAATGGAATATGCGTGCTGCCCATGAAACAGATTGTGTTTGTTTAATTGTGTAAATTAGTGATAGTGATTAAATTGGAGGCATTGTTATTAAGAATAGTAGAGTGTATAATAGTATATATGTAAGTGTTAGGTAGGTTAGGCAGCGGCCCAAATAGCCAATTGGTGATGGCCGTGGGAGTTGAATCTGGCAAGAGTGTCAGGGGTTCGAATCCCGTGGGTAGCAGGCGTGAGCTACCCTAAAATAGATGAGGAGGACTACATAAAATTATTGGCATTTTCAATCTATCATTTTTCCTTCCATATTCTACAATTATCCAACCCAACTATACTGTTCCCTGCCTGCTCTTCTACTAATTCATTAATCTTTCCAATCACCATATATAATGTAATGATGTGGTATGATATGATATAACATAATGTTTGATTCTTTGGAATTACACACTAGGGTTGGATAAAGTGGAAAAAACTGTACGATTAGGGTATGAGAAGAGCCTAGATATATTACAGATATGCTTGCCTGTGTTAATTCCTTGATTCCTGCTCACCTGCCTATTTATCTGTCTGTTTGTATTTGTCAGGTTGTTATTCTATTGGTAATGAACTGAATGGAATATGCGTGCTGCCCATGAAACAGATTGTGTTTGTTTAATTGTGTAAATTAGTGATAGTGATTAAATTGGAGGCATTGTTATTAAGAATAGTAGAGTGTATAATAGTATATATGTAAGTGTTAGGTAGGTTAGGCAGCGGCCCAAATAGCCAATTGGTGATGGCCGTGGGAGTTGAATCTGGCAAGAGTGTCAGGGGTTCGAATCCCGTGGGTAGCAGGCGTGAGCTACCCTAAAATAGATGAGGAGGACTACATAAAATTATTGGCATTTTCAATCTATCATTTTTCCTTCCATATTCTACAATTATCCAACCCAACTATACTGTTCCCTGCCTGCTCTTCTACTAATTCATTAATCTTTCCAATCACCATATATAATGTAATGATGTGGTATGATATGATATAACATAATGTTTGATTCTTTGGAATTACACACTAGGGTTGGATAAAGTGGAAAAAACTGTACGATTAGGGTATGAGAAGAGCCTAGATATATTACAGATATGCTTGCCTGTGTTAATTCCTTGATTCCTGCTCACCTGCCTATTTATCTGTCTGTTTGTATTTGTCAGGTTGTTATTCTATTGGTAATGAACTGAATGGAATATGCGTGCTGCCCATGAAACAGATTGTGTTTGTTTAATTGTGTAAATTAGTGATAGTGATTAAATTGGAGGCATTGTTATTAAGAATAGTAGAGTGTATAATAGTATATATGTAAGTGTTAGGTAGGTTAGGCAGCGGCCCAAATAGCCAATTGGTGATGGCCGTGGGAGTTGAATCTGGCAAGAGTGTCAGGGGTTCGAATCCCGTGGGTAGCAGGCGTGAGCTACCCTAAAATAGATGAGGAGGACTACATAAAATTATTGGCATTTTCAATCTATCATTTTTCCTTCCATATTCTACAATTATCCAACCCAACTATACTGTTCCCTGCCTGCTCTTCTACTAATTCATTAATCTTTCCAATCACCATATATAATGTAATGATGTGGTATGATATGATATAACATAATGTTTGATTCTTTGGAATTACACACTAGGGTTGGATAAAGTGGAAAAAACTGTACGATTAGGGTATGAGAAGAGCCTAGATATATTACAGATATGCTTGCCTGTGTTAATTCCTTGATTCCTGCTCACCTGCCTATTTATCTGTCTGTTTGTATTTGTCAGGTTGTTATTCTATTGGTAATGAACTGAATGGAATATGCGTGCTGCCCATGAAACAGATTGTGTTTGTTTAATTGTGTAAATTAGTGATAGTGATTAAATTGGAGGCATTGTTATTAAGAATAGTAGAGTGTATAATAGTATATATGTAAGTGTTAGGTAGGTTAGGCAGCGGCCCAAATAGCCAATTGGTGATGGCCGTGGGAGTTGAATCTGGCAAGAGTGTCAGGGGTTCGAATCCCGTGGGTAGCAGGCGTGAGCTACCCTAAAATAGATGAGGAGGACTACATAAAATTATTGGCATTTTCAATCTATCATTTTTCCTTCCATATTCTACAATTATCCAACCCAACTATACTGTTCCCTGCCTGCTCTTCTACTAATTCATTAATCTTTCCAATCACCATATATAATGTAATGATGTGGTATGATATGATATAACATAATGTTTGATTCTTTGGAATTACACACTAGGGTTGGATAAAGTGGAAAAAACTGTACGATTAGGGTATGAGAAGAGCCTAGATATATTACAGATATGCTTGCCTGTGTTAATTCCTTGATTCCTGCTCACCTGCCTATTTATCTGTCTGTTTGTATTTGTCAGGTTGTTATTCTATTGGTAATGAACTGAATGGAATATGCGTGCTGCCCATGAAACAGATTGTGTTTGTTTAATTGTGTAAATTAGTGATAGTGATTAAATTGGAGGCATTGTTATTAAGAATAGTAGAGTGTATAATAGTATATATGTAAGTGTTAGGTAGGTTAGGCAGCGGCCCAAATAGCCAATTGGTGATGGCCGTGGGAGTTGAATCTGGCAAGAGTGTCAGGGGTTCGAATCCCGTGGGTAGCAGGCGTGAGCTACCCTAAAATAGATGAGGAGGACTACATAAAATTATTGGCATTTTCAATCTATCATTTTTCCTTCCATATTCTACAATTATCCAACCCAACTATACTGTTCCCTGCCTGCTCTTCTACTAATTCATTAATCTTTCCAATCACCATATATAATGTAATGATGTGGTATGATATGATATAACATAATGTTTGATTCTTTGGAATTACACACTAGGGTTGGATAAAGTGGAAAAAACTGTACGATTAGGGTATGAGAAGAGCCTAGATATATTACAGATATGCTTGCCTGTGTTAATTCCTTGATTCCTGCTCACCTGCCTATTTATCTGTCTGTTTGTATTTGTCAGGTTGTTATTCTATTGGTAATGAACTGAATGGAATATGCGTGCTGCCCATGAAACAGATTGTGTTTGTTTAATTGTGTAAATTAGTGATAGTGATTAAATTGGAGGCATTGTTATTAAGAATAGTAGAGTGTATAATAGTATATATGTAAGTGTTAGGTAGGTTAGGCAGCGGCCCAAATAGCCAATTGGTGATGGCCGTGGGAGTTGAATCTGGCAAGAGTGTCAGGGGTTCGAATCCCGTGGGTAGCAGGCGTGAGCTACCCTAAAATAGATGAGGAGGACTACATAAAATTATTGGCATTTTCAATCTATCATTTTTCCTTCCATATTCTACAATTATCCAACCCAACTATACTGTTCCCTGCCTGCTCTTCTACTAATTCATTAATCTTTCCAATCACCATATATAATGTAATGATGTGGTATGATATGATATAACATAATGTTTGATTCTTTGGAATTACACACTAGGGTTGGATAAAGTGGAAAAAACTGTACGATTAGGGTATGAGAAGAGCCTAGATATATTACAGATATGCTTGCCTGTGTTAATTCCTTGATTCCTGCTCACCTGCCTATTTATCTGTCTGTTTGTATTTGTCAGGTTGTTATTCTATTGGTAATGAACTGAATGGAATATGCGTGCTGCCCATGAAACAGATTGTGTTTGTTTAATTGTGTAAATTAGTGATAGTGATTAAATTGGAGGCATTGTTATTAAGAATAGTAGAGTGTATAATAGTATATATGTAAGTGTTAGGTAGGTTAGGCAGCGGCCCAAATAGCCAATTGGTGATGGCCGTGGGAGTTGAATCTGGCAAGAGTGTCAGGGGTTCGAATCCCGTGGGTAGCAGGCGTGAGCTACCCTAAAATAGATGAGGAGGACTACATAAAATTATTGGCATTTTCAATCTATCATTTTTCCTTCCATATTCTACAATTATCCAACCCAACTATACTGTTCCCTGCCTGCTCTTCTACTAATTCATTAATCTTTCCAATCACCATATATAATGTAATGATGTGGTATGATATGATATAACATAATGTTTGATTCTTTGGAATTACACACTAGGGTTGGATAAAGTGGAAAAAACTGTACGATTAGGGTATGAGAAGAGCCTAGATATATTACAGATATGCTTGCCTGTGTTAATTCCTTGATTCCTGCTCACCTGCCTATTTATCTGTCTGTTTGTATTTGTCAGGTTGTTATTCTATTGGTAATGAACTGAATGGAATATGCGTGCTGCCCATGAAACAGATTGTGTTTGTTTAATTGTGTAAATTAGTGATAGTGATTAAATTGGAGGCATTGTTATTAAGAATAGTAGAGTGTATAATAGTATATATGTAAGTGTTAGGTAGGTTAGGCAGCGGCCCAAATAGCCAATTGGTGATGGCCGTGGGAGTTGAATCTGGCAAGAGTGTCAGGGGTTCGAATCCCGTGGGTAGCAGGCGTGAGCTACCCTAAAATAGATGAGGAGGACTACATAAAATTATTGGCATTTTCAATCTATCATTTTTCCTTCCATATTCTACAATTATCCAACCCAACTATACTGTTCCCTGCCTGCTCTTCTACTAATTCATTAATCTTTCCAATCACCATATATAATGTAATGATGTGGTATGATATGATATAACATAATGTTTGATTCTTTGGAATTACACACTAGGGTTGGATAAAGTGGAAAAAACTGTACGATTAGGGTATGAGAAGAGCCTAGATATATTACAGATATGCTTGCCTGTGTTAATTCCTTGATTCCTGCTCACCTGCCTATTTATCTGTCTGTTTGTATTTGTCAGGTTGTTATTCTATTGGTAATGAACTGAATGGAATATGCGTGCTGCCCATGAAACAGATTGTGTTTGTTTAATTGTGTAAATTAGTGATAGTGATTAAATTGGAGGCATTGTTATTAAGAATAGTAGAGTGTATAATAGTATATATGTAAGTGTTAGGTAGGTTAGGCAGCGGCCCAAATAGCCAATTGGTGATGGCCGTGGGAGTTGAATCTGGCAAGAGTGTCAGGGGTTCGAATCCCGTGGGTAGCAGGCGTGAGCTACCCTAAAATAGATGAGGAGGACTACATAAAATTATTGGCATTTTCAATCTATCATTTTTCCTTCCATATTCTACAATTATCCAACCCAACTATACTGTTCCCTGCCTGCTCTTCTACTAATTCATTAATCTTTCCAATCACCATATATAATGTAATGATGTGGTATGATATGATATAACATAATGTTTGATTCTTTGGAATTACACACTAGGGTTGGATAAAGTGGAAAAAACTGTACGATTAGGGTATGAGAAGAGCCTAGATATATTACAGATATGCTTGCCTGTGTTAATTCCTTGATTCCTGCTCACCTGCCTATTTATCTGTCTGTTTGTATTTGTCAGGTTGTTATTCTATTGGTAATGAACTGAATGGAATATGCGTGCTGCCCATGAAACAGATTGTGTTTGTTTAATTGTGTAAATTAGTGATAGTGATTAAATTGGAGGCATTGTTATTAAGAATAGTAGAGTGTATAATAGTATATATGTAAGTGTTAGGTAGGTTAGGCAGCGGCCCAAATAGCCAATTGGTGATGGCCGTGGGAGTTGAATCTGGCAAGAGTGTCAGGGGTTCGAATCCCGTGGGTAGCAGGCGTGAGCTACCCTAAAATAGATGAGGAGGACTACATAAAATTATTGGCATTTTCAATCTATCATTTTTCCTTCCATATTCTACAATTATCCAACCCAACTATACTGTTCCCTGCCTGCTCTTCTACTAATTCATTAATCTTTCCAATCACCATATATAATGTAATGATGTGGTATGATATGATATAACATAATGTTTGATTCTTTGGAATTACACACTAGGGTTGGATAAAGTGGAAAAAACTGTACGATTAGGGTATGAGAAGAGCCTAGATATATTACAGATATGCTTGCCTGTGTTAATTCCTTGATTCCTGCTCACCTGCCTATTTATCTGTCTGTTTGTATTTGTCAGGTTGTTATTCTATTGGTAATGAACTGAATGGAATATGCGTGCTGCCCATGAAACAGATTGTGTTTGTTTAATTGTGTAAATTAGTGATAGTGATTAAATTGGAGGCATTGTTATTAAGAATAGTAGAGTGTATAATAGTATATATGTAAGTGTTAGGTAGGTTAGGCAGCGGCCCAAATAGCCAATTGGTGATGGCCGTGGGAGTTGAATCTGGCAAGAGTGTCAGGGGTTCGAATCCCGTGGGTAGCAGGCGTGAGCTACCCTAAAATAGATGAGGAGGACTACATAAAATTATTGGCATTTTCAATCTATCATTTTTCCTTCCATATTCTACAATTATCCAACCCAACTATACTGTTCCCTGCCTGCTCTTCTACTAATTCATTAATCTTTCCAATCACCATATATAATGTAATGATGTGGTATGATATGATATAACATAATGTTTGATTCTTTGGAATTACACACTAGGGTTGGATAAAGTGGAAAAAACTGTACGATTAGGGTATGAGAAGAGCCTAGATATATTACAGATATGCTTGCCTGTGTTAATTCCTTGATTCCTGCTCACCTGCCTATTTATCTGTCTGTTTGTATTTGTCAGGTTGTTATTCTATTGGTAATGAACTGAATGGAATATGCGTGCTGCCCATGAAACAGATTGTGTTTGTTTAATTGTGTAAATTAGTGATAGTGATTAAATTGGAGGCATTGTTATTAAGAATAGTAGAGTGTATAATAGTATATATGTAAGTGTTAGGTAGGTTAGGCAGCGGCCCAAATAGCCAATTGGTGATGGCCGTGGGAGTTGAATCTGGCAAGAGTGTCAGGGGTTCGAATCCCGTGGGTAGCAGGCGTGAGCTACCCTAAAATAGATGAGGAGGACTACATAAAATTATTGGCATTTTCAATCTATCATTTTTCCTTCCATATTCTACAATTATCCAACCCAACTATACTGTTCCCTGCCTGCTCTTCTACTAATTCATTAATCTTTCCAATCACCATATATAATGTAATGATGTGGTATGATATGATATAACATAATGTTTGATTCTTTGGAATTACACACTAGGGTTGGATAAAGTGGAAAAAACTGTACGATTAGGGTATGAGAAGAGCCTAGATATATTACAGATATGCTTGCCTGTGTTAATTCCTTGATTCCTGCTCACCTGCCTATTTATCTGTCTGTTTGTATTTGTCAGGTTGTTATTCTATTGGTAATGAACTGAATGGAATATGCGTGCTGCCCATGAAACAGATTGTGTTTGTTTAATTGTGTAAATTAGTGATAGTGATTAAATTGGAGGCATTGTTATTAAGAATAGTAGAGTGTATAATAGTATATATGTAAGTGTTAGGTAGGTTAGGCAGCGGCCCAAATAGCCAATTGGTGATGGCCGTGGGAGTTGAATCTGGCAAGAGTGTCAGGGGTTCGAATCCCGTGGGTAGCAGGCGTGAGCTACCCTAAAATAGATGAGGAGGACTACATAAAATTATTGGCATTTTCAATCTATCATTTTTCCTTCCATATTCTACAATTATCCAACCCAACTATACTGTTCCCTGCCTGCTCTTCTACTAATTCATTAATCTTTCCAATCACCATATATAATGTAATGATGTGGTATGATATGATATAACATAATGTTTGATTCTTTGGAATTACACACTAGGGTTGGATAAAGTGGAAAAAACTGTACGATTAGGGTATGAGAAGAGCCTAGATATATTACAGATATGCTTGCCTGTGTTAATTCCTTGATTCCTGCTCACCTGCCTATTTATCTGTCTGTTTGTATTTGTCAGGTTGTTATTCTATTGGTAATGAACTGAATGGAATATGCGTGCTGCCCATGAAACAGATTGTGTTTGTTTAATTGTGTAAATTAGTGATAGTGATTAAATTGGAGGCATTGTTATTAAGAATAGTAGAGTGTATAATAGTATATATGTAAGTGTTAGGTAGGTTAGGCAGCGGCCCAAATAGCCAATTGGTGATGGCCGTGGGAGTTGAATCTGGCAAGAGTGTCAGGGGTTCGAATCCCGTGGGTAGCAGGCGTGAGCTACCCTAAAATAGATGAGGAGGACTACATAAAATTATTGGCATTTTCAATCTATCATTTTTCCTTCCATATTCTACAATTATCCAACCCAACTATACTGTTCCCTGCCTGCTCTTCTACTAATTCATTAATCTTTCCAATCACCATATATAATGTAATGATGTGGTATGATATGATATAACATAATGTTTGATTCTTTGGAATTACACACTAGGGTTGGATAAAGTGGAAAAAACTGTACGATTAGGGTATGAGAAGAGCCTAGATATATTACAGATATGCTTGCCTGTGTTAATTCCTTGATTCCTGCTCACCTGCCTATTTATCTGTCTGTTTGTATTTGTCAGGTTGTTATTCTATTGGTAATGAACTGAATGGAATATGCGTGCTGCCCATGAAACAGATTGTGTTTGTTTAATTGTGTAAATTAGTGATAGTGATTAAATTGGAGGCATTGTTATTAAGAATAGTAGAGTGTATAATAGTATATATGTAAGTGTTAGGTAGGTTAGGCAGCGGCCCAAATAGCCAATTGGTGATGGCCGTGGGAGTTGAATCTGGCAAGAGTGTCAGGGGTTCGAATCCCGTGGGTAGCAGGCGTGAGCTACCCTAAAATAGATGAGGAGGACTACATAAAATTATTGGCATTTTCAATCTATCATTTTTCCTTCCATATTCTACAATTATCCAACCCAACTATACTGTTCCCTGCCTGCTCTTCTACTAATTCATTAATCTTTCCAATCACCATATATAATGTAATGATGTGGTATGATATGATATAACATAATGTTTGATTCTTTGGAATTACACACTAGGGTTGGATAAAGTGGAAAAAACTGTACGATTAGGGTATGAGAAGAGCCTAGATATATTACAGATATGCTTGCCTGTGTTAATTCCTTGATTCCTGCTCACCTGCCTATTTATCTGTCTGTTTGTATTTGTCAGGTTGTTATTCTATTGGTAATGAACTGAATGGAATATGCGTGCTGCCCATGAAACAGATTGTGTTTGTTTAATTGTGTAAATTAGTGATAGTGATTAAATTGGAGGCATTGTTATTAAGAATAGTAGAGTGTATAATAGTATATATGTAAGTGTTAGGTAGGTTAGGCAGCGGCCCAAATAGCCAATTGGTGATGGCCGTGGGAGTTGAATCTGGCAAGAGTGTCAGGGGTTCGAATCCCGTGGGTAGCAGGCGTGAGCTACCCTAAAATAGATGAGGAGGACTACATAAAATTATTGGCATTTTCAATCTATCATTTTTCCTTCCATATTCTACAATTATCCAACCCAACTATACTGTTCCCTGCCTGCTCTTCTACTAATTCATTAATCTTTCCAATCACCATATATAATGTAATGATGTGGTATGATATGATATAACATAATGTTTGATTCTTTGGAATTACACACTAGGGTTGGATAAAGTGGAAAAAACTGTACGATTAGGGTATGAGAAGAGCCTAGATATATTACAGATATGCTTGCCTGTGTTAATTCCTTGATTCCTGCTCACCTGCCTATTTATCTGTCTGTTTGTATTTGTCAGGTTGTTATTCTATTGGTAATGAACTGAATGGAATATGCGTGCTGCCCATGAAACAGATTGTGTTTGTTTAATTGTGTAAATTAGTGATAGTGATTAAATTGGAGGCATTGTTATTAAGAATAGTAGAGTGTATAATAGTATATATGTAAGTGTTAGGTAGGTTAGGCAGCGGCCCAAATAGCCAATTGGTGATGGCCGTGGGAGTTGAATCTGGCAAGAGTGTCAGGGGTTCGAATCCCGTGGGTAGCAGGCGTGAGCTACCCTAAAATAGATGAGGAGGACTACATAAAATTATTGGCATTTTCAATCTATCATTTTTCCTTCCATATTCTACAATTATCCAACCCAACTATACTGTTCCCTGCCTGCTCTTCTACTAATTCATTAATCTTTCCAATCACCATATATAATGTAATGATGTGGTATGATATGATATAACATAATGTTTGATTCTTTGGAATTACACACTAGGGTTGGATAAAGTGGAAAAAACTGTACGATTAGGGTATGAGAAGAGCCTAGATATATTACAGATATGCTTGCCTGTGTTAATTCCTTGATTCCTGCTCACCTGCCTATTTATCTGTCTGTTTGTATTTGTCAGGTTGTTATTCTATTGGTAATGAACTGAATGGAATATGCGTGCTGCCCATGAAACAGATTGTGTTTGTTTAATTGTGTAAATTAGTGATAGTGATTAAATTGGAGGCATTGTTATTAAGAATAGTAGAGTGTATAATAGTATATGTAAGTGTTAGGTAGGTTAGGCAGCGGCCCAAATAGCCAATTGGTGATGGCCGTGGGAGTTGAATCTGGCAAGAGTGTCAGGGGTTCGAATCCCGTGGGTAGCAGGCGTGAGCTACCCTAAAATAGATGAGGAGGACTACATAAAATTATTGGCATTTTCAATCTATCATTTTTCCTTCCATATTCTACAATTATCCAACCCAACTATACTGTTCCCTGCCTGCTCTTCTACTAATTCATTAATCTTTCCAATCACCATATATAATGTAATGATGTGGTATGATATGATATAACATAATGTTTGATTCTTTGGAATTACACACTAGGGTTGGATAAAGTGGAAAAAACTGTACGATTAGGGTATGAGAAGAGCCTAGATATATTACAGATATGCTTGCCTGTGTTAATTCCTTGATTCCTGCTCACCTGCCTATTTATCTGTCTGTTTGTATTTGTCAGGTTGTTATTCTATTGGTAATGAACTGAATGGAATATGCGTGCTGCCCATGAAACAGATTGTGTTTGTTTAATTGTGTAAATTAGTGATAGTGATTAAATTGGAGGCATTGTTATTAAGAATAGTAGAGTGTATAATAGTATATATGTAAGTGTTAGGTAGGTTAGGCAGCGGCCCAAATAGCCAATTGGTGATGGCCGTGGGAGTTGAATCTGGCAAGAGTGTCAGGGGTTCGAATCCCGTGGGTAGCAGGCGTGAGCTACCCTAAAATAGATGAGGAGGACTACATAAAATTATTGGCCATTTTCAATCTATCATTTTTCCTTCCATATTCTACAATTATCCAACCCAACTATACTGTTCCCTGCCTGCTCTTCTACTAATTCATTAATCTTTCCAATCACCATATAATGATGTGGTATGATACGATATAACATAATGTTTGATTCTTGGAATTACACACTAGGGTTGGATAAAGTGGAAAAAACTGTACGATTAGGGTATGAGAAGAGCCTAGATATATTACAGATATGCTTGCCTGTGTTAATTCCTTGATTCCTGCTCACCTGCCTATTTATCTGTCTGTTGTATTTGTCAGGTTGTTATTCTATTGGTAATGAACTGAATGGAATATGCGTGCTGCCCATGAAACAGATTGTGTTGTTTAATTGTGTAAATTAGTGATAGTGATA
>JALJAT010000111.1:0-47952 GCA_034768735.1 Schistosoma mekongi | reverse complement strand
ACTCGGTCTTAGAAGGTGACGATTGCTATTAGCATGGTATCATGAAAATAACCAGAACAATGGACATCTCTTTCATTTTTGTGTGATGAAACTCTTTAGCAGTGGCACTCAGACGAGCAGTCCCACCTAGAACGAAACAGATTCCAGGCCTCCCGTTTTTAATGGTACCCTGAACAACAATCTGTGAGCACTCAATAATTTAGATAAGTCTTGAACAACAATTGTGGAGAAGGAAAATCATGAAATATTGCATTCCTGCTGTCTAATCAACTACAATTAGGTTGCAAAATAATAAGTTGTCTTTTGACTTAGAAATGTAGCAAAGGTCAAAATAAATTGATGACTAATATTTTCGAGGTGTTTTGGCAGATTATGGAAGTTACAATTGAAAACAATGTTACGTAACATAACAAAATGATAAAAATATGATGTTAAAGTGAGGTTGAATTGAAATCTTAACTTGACATCACAAGTGGTCTAAGCAAACAACCATTGATACTAGGACATTGTTTCGTCTTATACAACTCTGAAACAGTGCTGCACTTTCACGGACCCCACAGAAGAATTAGACTGGGACTTTCAAGCTTGAAGGGGGGATGCTTAAAGGTTTGGACCAGTTGAGCTGGCAATCCAGTGGTTGAATTTCTAACCTCGGTCATAAAGTCTCGCATCCAATTCGAATCCGGCAAGAAGGGTGAGAATCGCAGCAAGCTTTCAAGATATATCATGGAAATTGGTGTTTTACAATTCGGTAGGATGATTCTCTGTGTAGTTGGCAATTTCGCCACATGGGTCGACCTGTCAATTGCTAGAGACTCTCATCCCAATCAAAATACGCATCAAAATGGTGAGAATCGAAGCAAGCTTTCACAGAGATATCATGGAAATCGGCTTATACATTCGATCGATGATTCTCTGTGTATTGGCAATTCCGCCAACATGTCGCATTTCATCGCTAAGACTCGCAATCTCATTCGTGAAATGCAGCAAGAATGGTGAGATCGGATCAGCGTTCACGAGATATGCATGGAAATTGTCTTTAACAAACCGATCGATGATTCTCTGTGTATTTGGCAATATTGCGCCAACATGTCGACATGTCATTGCTAGAGACTCGCATCCCAATTCTAAAACGCAATCAAAAATGGTGAGAATCGAGGCAAGCTTCACAGAATAATGGAAAATTTCCCTTTCCAATTCGACGATTATGTCCCTGTGTAGTTGGCAATTCGCAACGCTTCGACATGCCTCGCTAGAGCCTCGCATTCCCAATTCGAATGCAGGCAAGACTGGTGAGAATCTGAGCAGCCCCCCGTATCACGATATATCATGGAAATTGGCTTCCCTTTACAACCGTCATGATTACGTCTGATGTAGTTGGCAATTCTCCAACATGTCCGACATGTCATTCGCTAAAACTCGAATCTCAATTCAACCATCAAAATGGGAAATCGAAGCAAAGCGTTCAACAGTTTCTGGAAATTGTCCTTTTACAATTCGATCGATGATTCTCGTGTAGTTTGCCATTCGCCAACTGTCGACATTCGCATGCATCGCAGAGACTTCGCATCCAATTCTAATGCGGCAAGGGAATGGGTGAGAAATCGGAGCTAGGCGTCACGAGATATTCATGGAAATTGGCTTTTACAACCGTTCGTGATTTCCTCTGTGTAGTTAGGCAATTCCGCCAACATTTCGACAGGTCCTTGCTAGAGCCTCGAATCATCAATTCCAACGATCCGAAATGGTGCGATTAAGCAGCTTTCAACATATTTCATAGAATGGCTTTTACAATTCATCGATGATTCTCTGTGTATTTGGCAATTCACCAACATGCGACATGTCATCTTCTAGAGACTCTCTCCCAATTCTAAGGCAGCAAAATGGTGAGAAGCGAGCAAGCTTTCAAGAGATATCCTGAATTCGCTTTTAAATCCATCAATGATTCTCTGTGTATTTGGCATTCACCACATGTCGACATGTCATCGCCTAGAACCGCATCCCAATTCGAATTCAGCACAAATGGTGAGAATCGGAGCCGGCTGGTTCACGAGATCTCATGGATTTGCTTCACAAACCGATCTCTGATTCTCTGTATTTTGTCAATAATCGCCCACATGTCGACATGGTCATCGCAGATACGCGCATCCCAATTCGAATGCAGCAGAATGTGAGAATCGGCGCAGGCTTCCAGAGATATCGTGGCAATTGTTTTTACAATTCGATCGCTGATTCTCTGGTGTAGGTGGAATCCCAACATTGTCGACATGTTCATTGCCTAGAGACCTATCGCATCCCATTCGAATGCAGCAGAGGTGAGAATCGAAGCAGGCTTCCACTAGATATCATGGAAATTGGCTTTTACAAACCGAGTCGATGATTCTCATTTGTGAGTTGGCAATCGCCAACATGTCGACCTTGTCAATCGCTAGATACGCGAATCTCCATTCAAACGCATCAAAATGGGTATCGAAGCAAGCTTTCAAAATTTCATGGAAATGTCTTTTTACAATTCGATCGTGATTTCTGTGTATTGCAATTCCCAACATTCGTGAGCAGATGTCATCGCTAGGTACTCGCATCACCACAAAGAGTGTTCTCTTGTTCGCGTTCACCCCCACTCTTCTTTTGGAAAACGATAACATCAACAATCTTGGTTGTGAAAAATAAAATACTCAGTTGGAGATGGATAGTATAAGAATAGTTTGTCACGGGAGAAAGCGCGAACGAGGGTGGTAACTAAAAAAATACTATGCAAGGGGAACATAGCCTTCTACACAAGAGGAGGGGGAGGTCTCGACTTTCATCAACAATGACTCCGGCTCTACTAACTGCGTTGTAGTGGTGGGGAAAGAAAGTGGAGTTCGTCGAGTAGGGGAGCAAGAGAAGGAAAAGAGAAAAGGGAAAGAGGAAAGAGGGAAAAGAGGAGAGGGGAGGGAATGAGAGAGGGGAGAGGGGGGGGAGGAGAAAAGTAGAAAGGAATGCTGAGCTCAAGAAGAAAGAAGAGGGTGAACTGAAACTTTCCAGATTCTAGAATTGCTTTTCATCGAGATGATTCTCTGTTTGGCAATGAACCAAAGTCGAAATGTAAAGCAAACGAAGACCAATCGAATGCACAAAGGTGAAACGGAGCCAGGCGGTCCGGAATCATGAAATTTCTTTACAACCTATCGATGTTTCTCGTATAGTTGGCAATCGCCACATGTCGACATGGTCATCGCTAAGACCGCTCCCAATTCTAATGCGCAAGATGTGAGATCGGAGCAGGCGGTCACGAGATATCATGGAATTGCTTTTACAAACCGATCGTGATCTCTGTGTAGTTGGCATTCGCCAACATGGTCGCCATGTCATCGCTAGAGACTGGCATCCCAATTCGAAGCAGCAAGAAGGGAGATCGGAGCAGTTCTTGTCGTTGCAGAATATCGTGGGGAATTGTTTGTTGTATCTCACTGCTCTCTCTCAGGTATTCTCGGTGTAGTTGGCATTCACCAACATTGTGTGCGAATGGGCATTTTTAGTGTATGACGTTTCTGCTGCCCGTGATATCTGAATGGTGGCGGTCTAGGTTGGTGGTTGCAAGAGATACCTTGCTGGGGTGTCTCTAGTGTGTGCATGTAAAGGGGCGTGGACAGAACCCAGGGCGTCGGTGTTTTCCGTGCTGCGACAAATGTCACGGTGCAAGCGGCAACATGTGGGCGACATGGCAGCGCTAGAGACGCAGCGCAGGCACGGCTGCGAGAGGGGGGCTAGGAAGCAGCAGCGGCAACAAGTTCAGGGAAGGGGGGCGGACAGGATCTGGGGAGGTTTTGCCGGAGGCAGCGGGGAGTGGCAAGGCCCAACAGTCGCAGGTCATCGCTAATACGGGTGGGTCGCATCCCAATTCGGAAATGCAGCAAGAATGGTGGAGAGCGGACTGCGTCCCGAGAGATCATGGGGGTGAATTGGCTTTTACAACCCATCGATGATCTCGTGTAGTTGCATTCGCCACATTCGACATGTCGCGTTGCTAGAGACCGACTCTCACTTCAAACGCATCGAAAATGGGAATCTAAGCAAGCTGTCAACCGAGATCATAGAATGGTCTGGACAATTCGATCGGGAGTCCTGTGTATTTGCAATTGCACCAACAATGGCGACAGGGGCATCGCTAGAGACTCCCAGGGAGGCCAATATCTCTTGTCCCCATGGTAATACCCCTGTGGGTACTTTCTGTATGTGGGTCGGCATTCAGGTTTGTTTCCCTTTGTCCCGCCGTGCCCCCGGTCTTTTTCACGTTCTGGGATCCCTCCCACCGTACTTGGCTGAGAGGCAGTCTCTTCCTTCAAACGACGGTCGTCAATAAGAACGGAGGGACTAGTGAGGTGCTATTTCAACGTAGTAACCAGGGAGGGAGCGTCGGGGTGAGAAAAAAAGTCTCTCAGACTGCGCAGTACACTGGTACAAGATGCGAGGACGAAATCTTGGTACAGCATCACTCGGCTATTCACGCGATGGGTGGGCGCCCTTGACCGAGTCGAAAGCCAACAAAACTAGGTCCCTGGTGCGAGAACAGACCATGACGGGCTTTGGACGCGAGGGAGAGCTCCACGTGAGTACGCAAGACCGGCGAAAGGGGGGGACAAGTCGAGTCGAGGAGGTGCTCGGGGAGGGGCAATGCACAACATGTCGACAGTCTGCGAGAGACCGCTCCCAATGCGAATGCAGCAGAATGTGAAAGCCGGAGCAGGACGTGCCCCGAGAGTCATGAAATGGCGGGACAACCAGGCGATATCTCTGTAGGTTTGGCATGCGCCAACAGGTCGACAGGATCATGCGCATAAAGGGCGATAGCTCAATTCACTCATTCAAGGTGAAATCGAAGCAAGCCTAATTCACAGAGTTGCATGGAAATTGTCGGGGCAATTCGGCGAGTAGGCGCGGTATAGGGACCAATATCGGCACCCCACCCGGTCCACTCAACAAAAACAATCCAACTCAACCAAAGGGCGGGGGGAGCTCAGACCGACCACGCCCATGCGAATTGCAGCGCGTGTGGGGTGAAGCGTGCTGGCGTGTTCCAGATACGATCCAACCATGTCCAAAGCCCCACCAAGTTCTTGGTAACAAACCGGGCGATGGATACGGGCTACCACTAAATAGCGTAGGGGGGCATTTCGGCCACACCCTAACATAGGCCGGGGAGGGCTAGAGACGCATCTCAATATCATAACGCTCGAAAGGGGAGAAAGCGAAGCAGCGTTCACAGAGAATCATAGATGGGCTTTGAAAACTTCGGTCCTCAACGACGTATCTGCGTCTGGAGTGCCCTAAAGGATCGGAACGACGCTCACAGCAGACCGACACAGCCACAGCAATGCGGCCCCCCCCCACGACCTAACCCACCACCGTATCGGTGCGATCAACTCGCCTAGAGCAGGGCGCGAATAGCGAAGGGGGACCTCAAGGGTGAGGAATGCGGATGCGGATCTGTTGGTGTTCCTTAAATGCGCTGTTAAGGGCTCGCTCTACAAGGATGTCCCGGAGGCTTCCCACAGTCACATGTCTCCTGACTCGCATCCATTTAAACCATCAAATGTGAATGGACGCTCAAGAGTTTCATAAAATTCGGCTAGTTATTTCGATCTATGATTCTCTGTATTGGCAACTACCACCTCGACACTCATCGCTAAGACACACCATCCCAATCGAATAGCAGCAATACTGTGGAATAAGCAGCTTCAAGTTTATATAGATCGCTCTTAAAATTCGTCGTGATTCTCTTTGATGCGCTTCGCCCACATGTCTACCGTCAATCGCTAGAGACTCGCATCCCATTTCGGGCAGCAAGAAATTGAGAATCGAGCATCTTTCACGAGATATCATTATTGGCTTTTACCAACCGATCGATATTCTCTGTGTAAGTTTGGCATTCGCAACATTCACAGTCATTGCGATACTCGCAAATTCCCACTTCGAAGCCGCAAGAATGTGAGAATCGGAGCTGTCGTCCACGAGAATCATGCGAAGTCTTTTTAACAACCGATCGATGATTCTCTTGTAGTGCTTGAGCATTCCGGCGTCGGCGCCAGGGTTCTGCAAGTCAGTGTCGCGGGGCTACGAAGAGACTCTAGATGCTCATTCAACGCATCGAAATGGGTGATAAGGAAAGCGAGCAAGCTTTAGAACAACAGATATCATGAACTGTCTTACAATTCGATCGTCTTATATCTCTTGAATCGTTGGCAATTCACCAACC
The DNA here is from genome assembly GCA_034768735.1 of Schistosoma mekongi. Lineage (NCBI taxonomy): Eukaryota > Metazoa > Platyhelminthes > Trematoda > Strigeidida > Schistosomatidae > Schistosoma > Schistosoma mekongi. The sequence goes on along the minus strand of JALJAT010000111.1, from coordinate 41,714 downwards.
GTAGTGGAATTCGCGTGAACATCACGGGGCTGCCAGATACAGAGCGCATATCCCAACCTTACGCGACATTCCAAACGCAAAAAAGGTGAAGCGGCTTCAGGAGTGATCAGGGCGTCCCGGTGAGATGATGCTCTGGGGCAGTGCTTTACAAACCGATCGATGATTCCTGTAATAGTTTGCATTCGCCAACATGTCGACATGTCATCGCTAGAGACTCGCATTCCCCAATTCGAATGCAGCAAGAATTGTGAGAATCGAGCAGGCGTTCGATGGGGAGATCCGTGAGAATTTGTGTTTTACAATTCGATCGATATTCTCTTGTAGTTGGCATTCACAACATTCCGAAATGGCATTGCTAGAGACGCGCATCCCAATGTCGAATAGCAGCAAAATGGTGAGAATCGAGCAGGGCGTTCACGAGATATCATGGAAAGAATTGATGGCTCATTGTCCAACGCCTGACGAAGCTAGGGTGCTGGGTGTCGCTCATGTGGGTAGTGTGTTTGGGTCTCCTCTGGTGGAGTGTACTGCCTCGGACTGGCGTTACATGGCAGGCGCGGGGTAGGAGAGCGTCGAAGCGGAAGCTCAAGTTCAGAGAGCAGGTCAGAGAGTGTAAAGGGCGTTGTCGGTGAGCAAAGCTTTCAACAGATTTCATGGAATTGTCTTTTACAATTCGAATCGATGATCTCTGTATATGGCAATTCGCCACATGTCGACTATGTCATCGCTAGGACGCCTCCACAAGCGAATGCAGCAAAATGGTAAATCGAGCTGGCGTTTCAATAGATATCAATGGAAATTTGCTTTACAAACCGATACGATGAATTCTCTGTGTACTTGCAATTCGCCAACAATTCGACATGTCAGTGCTAGAGACCGAGATCTCAGATTCAAAGCAGATGGGCTGCGTGGAAAAGTAAAGGGATGGAGGCGCAAAATATCGCTGAACAAGGGTAAGCTTTCAACCAGCGTCAGTAGTGTTCAAAAATAAAAATACGCGTGATGGTCTTTTACAATTATCGATATTCTCGGTAGTATCTTGGCACTCCAAACAGTGCGAAATGGTCATCGCTAGAGCCGCATTCGCATTTAAACGCAATCGGAAAACATGGTGAGAATCGACGCAATCTTTTAAGAGTTCTTAGAATTCGCTTTTAAAATCTGATCTCTTGATTCTCTTGTACTTGGCAAGTCCCCATGTCAAAGACCATGTCTCGTGGTCGTAGAGACTCCATCCGACTTTAAACGCGCATAAATGGTGGAGAATGGAAGCAAGCTTGCAAGTACAGTTTATCACAGAAATTCCCTATTTAATTTGGATTCGTCATTGATGCGGTACGTTGGGTGGCTGTGGGGCGCGGTCGCTGTACCAACAGGCGCCCGTCATCGAGAGAGACCGCAGCCCACGGTTCGGAAGCAGCAAGGTAGCTGGGGTTGAAATAGAATCAGCGGGTCAAGATTGAGAATCATACGCAGATGCTGTTGGTGCGACAGATGAAGGGGTTAGATGCTGTGATGAGGCGCATGGTGGCTTGTGTGTAGTTGGCGATCCTCAAGCGACAAACGCGCTGGATTCCTATGGAGTCAATTACAAAAGGGGTGCAAAAGAACCGGCCAGAGGCATAAGAGACCATACGTACGACATAACCCAATGCAATGCCAAGAATGGGGGAAATGGAGCGGCTCTAGAGGCGCTTGAACGAGGGCGAAGGGGGGACAGTATCAGGTATCATGGGGCTTTGATACAGTCGACCCGATCGTGAATTCTGAGTCGGTGGCAGGATAAGATAGGAGTGGTTGGATCCAGTTTCGAAGCCCGAAGAGGATAACAGGCCAGGCTATGGGGCTAAGGGACTAGAACTGGATGGAAGCGCACATGGAAACCATCGGGAACATGGAGATCTAGCAGCGGATGTCAAGGCAGATGATCAAATAGAAATTGTCGGATCATCACCCTGCAGCGATGGATTCTCGTGTAGTTGGCAATTCGACAACATGTCGACATGTCATGGCCAAGACTCAAGCCAAGTCAACGCAGCGAAATGTGGGAAAGCGAAGCAAACTGCACAGGCAAACAGACTGTATGTACTCTACTTATGCACAAGTACTGCAGAGGAGGAAAAGCGGCGGGGATGGGATGAAGCTCAGTGATAAACATCCACGGAACATGCACAGCACGATCTGCCCAACATAGTGCCGACACTGAGCATCAGCTAAAGACGCCAGCGCTCATGAGCGGAATGGGGTACAAGGCAACTAGGAGTTGGGGAAAACATACAGGACGCGGGCGGTTCAACTGGGAGAGATACGGGAGGAAAGGTGGGGGACCTCGACCGACCCTAGGTGGAGTCGTGTGATCCGCTGTGTGAGTTTAAGCAATGCAGAGCGCCTAACCGGGTCGTGACCAGAATCGTTAGGCTGGGGCCCACGACACGGTCAAAAACGCAAAAAAATACCAAAGAGGAAGCGAAAATGGGTAAGAATACGTACAACGGTCAACCGAATGAATGGCTATGATCAAACTAAATAGGCGTGTCCGGGCGAGTGCGGGAAAGGAAAAATATCCGCGTGGTGGAAGGGGAAAAAAAATGAGTAACACATAGAAGGTGGTTCGAAAGCGGGGGTGGGCACAAGAGGCCATGTCGGCTAATGAACAAGACGCGCGAAGGTAACACGCAACAGGGGGAAATCGAAGCATCTTTTAAAGGTACTTGAATTCGCTTTTAAATTGATCTATGATTCTCTGTGTAGTTGGCAATTCGCCAACATGCGACTGTCAGCGCTAGAGACGCGCATCCGAATTTAAACGCAGCATAATGGTAAATGGAACAAGCTTCACGAGTTTCATAGAATTCCCTATTTAATTTCGATCTATATTCTCGGTGGTTAGATATGGGCGTAGGGAACTACCAATCATTGTCTGTAGAAGGGCATCGTGGGGCTCTTCACGCTAAGACACCATCCCAATTCGATGCAGCATCTGATTGAGAAAGAGATGTCCCAGAGCAAGCTTTCAAGACCTAGTTATAATAGATTCGCTATAAACTTCGATCGATGATTCTCTTCTCTTGTAGTTGGCGATGTCGGCCAGCATGTCGACATGTTCTCGCTTACTCGCATCCCAATGCCGAATGCAGCAAGAAGGTGAGACGATCAGGCGTTCACGAGATGGGGGTGGGCGAGGGTGTGTGTCGACCTTGGGCTTTTTACAAACCGAATCGAATGATTCTCTGTGTATTGGCAATTCGCAACATGTCCGACATGTCATTTGCTAGAGACTCGAATCTCATTGAACCCATCTGCACAGGGGTGAGAATCTAATCGCGATTGCTGGGTTATGCCTGGAATGGATATCATGGAAATTGGTCTTTTATAATTCGATCGAGATTATCTTGTATTTGGCAATCTAATCAGCGTGCCCATGTGTCGACGTGTCTACTGTGCCTAAGATACTCGGCATCCACAATTCGAATGCAGCAAGATGGTGAGAATCGGATAGCAGGCGTCCGAGATATGCATAGGAGAGGAAAGTGTGGCTGTGTTACAAACCGATCGTATGATTCCTGTGTATTGGCCATTCGCCACTGTCGACATGTCATCGCTAGCGACACTCGCATCCCCAATGGTCAAACGCATCAATATGGTGAGAATCGAAGCATCATTTGGAAGGATCTCTATGGGAATCGTGGCTTTAAAGCTTCGATCTATATTCTCGTGTTTGGCATTCGCCACCATGTCGACAGGTCATCGCAGTGAAATCGCATCCAATTCGTCGAATGCAGCAAGAATGGTTGAGAACGTGCGTGGAGTCTTCGGGGGTACGGGAATCAGCTTGATAGCAGGAAATGGGCTTTTAGGCAAACCGATCGGGGAGAGTCACAACAGGGTGTGGATTGGCATTGCGCCAACTATGTCGGACAGGTTCAGGTGGCTTTTCTTCAAAATCTAGAACTCGCCGCCAATGCAACGGCAAGCCAAACTGCGGGGCTAGGGAGAATCGCGCAATGCGAGTTCAAGAGATACTTAGAATTGCTGATCATAACCCTTAATTTCGATCTAGATATTCTCTGTGTATGGGCAGATGGCCGCGAACGTGGCTCGGCTGTCGAAATAAACGGTGGTTGGGACCCGCCATCTACGCAACCGGACAATGCGAAGGCAGGTGGCAAGCTAAATAGGGGGAGAAGCGCAGCAGCGGCCATCCCCGGGTATAGAGAAATTCGCTATTAAAATTCCGTTCGATGATTCACTGTGTGAGGTGGCAATTGCGTCGCCAGGCAGTGTCGGGAAAGCGGGTTCTCGCTAGAGAGCGTCGCTCCCAAGTCGAGGCGCAAGAATGTGAGAAGGAGCAGGCGTCACTGGGAGTCATGGAAATCGCGTGGTGTTACAAACCGTGATCGATGATCTCTGTGGATTTGCAATTCGCCCGACATGTCGATGTCATCCGCTAGAGACCGCATCCCAATTCAACGCAATCAATGGTGAGAATGCGAGAGCGCATCTTTCAAGAGATATCTGGGGCAATGAAGATCACCTTTAATATGCAAACGATCGGATGATTCTCTGTGTAGTTGGCCGATTCGCCAACATGTCACGGCAACATGTCGGATCGCTAGCGAGAAGCGGAGTAGTCGGCGATCCCAATTCGAATGCACCAGAAGTGAAAATTGGAAGCGGCTTCACTTATGTCATGGAATATGTGCATTTACAAACATCGATGGAGTCTCTGTGTAGTTGGCAATTCGCCACATGCGACATGTCATCGCTAGAGACTCGCATCCCAATTCTATGGCACATAATGGTGAGAATCGGAGCATGGCGTTCACGTGATGTCATGAAATCGCTTTTCACAACCGATCGATGATTCCGTGTAGTTGGCAATTCGCGCAACATGTCACATGTCTTGCTACGACTCGCATCCCATTCAAACGCATCCAACATGGTGAGAAATCGAGCACGCTATCAAGAATCATAGAAATTCGCTTTTTTAAAATTCGATCTATGATTCTCTGTTTAGTTGGCATTCGCCAACATGCGACATGTCATCGCTAAGACCGCAATACCCCGTGTTCGAAATGAGCAGCAAGAATGTGAGAATGAGCGGGGATAACTGACCGAGTGTGGGAAGTCTTAAAAGGGTCGTTGGAGAATTGGGGAGGTGGGAACTAATGAATGAAAGGGGGGGAAGAGTGAGAATTAGGAGGGAACTAGGGGGAAAAGAGGGGGGGGGGTAGGTGGGGGCAATAAGGAGTCAAAGGAGTAAGAAAACAAGGGGTATAGACTCCCATCAAAGAGTAGAGGTTGGTCATGGAAATTGGCTTTTTAGGCTGTGTGTCGCGTCCATATGTGGCTCTGTTTAGTTGGCACTTCGCCAACATGTCTACATGTTCACGGGGCTAAAGACTCGTGTCGAGACCCATCGATGCTCGCAAGAAATGGGTGAAAATTGGAGCAAGGGGTGGGGTTCACGTGATTCATATGAAATTGGCATTTACCGGGAAACCGAATCGATTGACGTCTACTGCCTAGTATTGGGGCATTCGCCAACATGGGGTCTAAAGCTGGTTCGGGAGAGGGTCTCGCTATCGAAGTGAAAAAAATGGGGCGGCAATGCCCAATTCGACGAGGCAGCGAGGTCGCGCTTGTAATGAGGAATCTGAGGGAAGCGGAGAAGGCATATAATTCGCTGGACGAAGCAGGGGAGGTAGGGTCGGGGGGTGGACATATATGTTTTGATTAAGTCATACCGATCGATGATTCTCTGTGTAGTTGGCAATTCACCACAGTTGTGAGCCATGGTCCTTGATAGAATACTCGCTGCCCCATTCGAATGCAGCCAGGATAATGTGATAATCGGAGCAGGCAGTTACCACAGAGGGGGGAGAATATCGGCGAAGGAGGTGTGGCGTTTAGAACCGATCGAATGTATCTCTGTGTATAGTATTAGAAGCCAATTCGCCAGTATTTCGACACATGTCAGGTGCCAGCTAGAGAGCGTCGAATCTCAATTCAGGGACGCATCAAAATGTGGGAGAATCGGAAGCAGATCTGGATTCACCGATTTCCATGGAAATTGTCTTTTACAATTCGTGATGATCTCTGTGGTAGTTGGCATCGCCAACATGTCGACTTTCTCGCTAGAGACTCTCATCCCAATCGAATGCAGCAAGAATGATTGAGAGGAAGAATACGGAGTGCAATGAGACAGTTCCAGAGATGACGTCATGGGGTTTTGGGTGTCTTTTCGGAGGACCGAGTCGGTATGATTCTCTGTGTAGTGGCAATTAGCCAACATGTCGAAATGTCATTGCTAAGACCGAATCTCAATTCAAACGCATCGAAATGGTGGAGAATCTAAGCAGCTTTTCAACAGTATATCATAGAAATTGTCCTTTTACAATTCGATCGATGATCTCTGTGTAGTTGGCAATTCACCAACAGTCACATGTCATCGCTAGAGACTCGCCTCCAATGTTCAATGCAGCAAAAAGGGTGAGAATCGGAGCAGGCCGTTTCACGAGATATCATAGTGAATGGCTTTACAAACCTGCTCGGGGGGATGCTTCTCTGTATATTTGGCATCGCCACATGTCGACATGCATCGCTAAGACTCGCATCCCAATTCGCATTCAGCAAGATGGTGATATCGGGCATGCGTTCAAGAGATAGCGTGGAATTGTTTTTGACAATTCTATCGATGCTCTCTTGTAGTTGCAATTCACCAACATGTCGACATGTCATTGCTAGAGACTCGCATCCCAATTCGAATGCAGCAAGAATGGGAGAATCGGAGCAGGCGTTCACGAGACATGGAAATGGCTTTTACAAACCGATCGATGATTCTCTGTGTAGAATTGGCAATTCGCCAACATGTCGACATGTCATCGCTAAGACTCGAAGCTTCAATTCAAACGCATCAAAAATGGTTAGAATCGAAGCATGCTTTCAACAGATTCATTGAAATGTCTTTAACAATTCGACATCGTAATGATCTCTGTATAGTTGGCAATTCGCCAACATGCGAAACATTTCCATCGCTAGAGACTCGCATCCCAATTCGATGCAGCAAGAATGTAGAATCGGAGCTGGCGTTCACGAGATATCAGGGAAATTTGCTTTACAAACCGATCGCTGATTCTCTTGTAGTTTGGCATTCCCAACATGTCGACATGTCATTGCTAGAGACTCGAATCTCATTCAACGCATCGAAAATGGTGAGAAATCTACGCAAGCTTCAACAGATATCATAGAAAATTGTCTTTTACAATTCGATCGATGATTCTCTGTGTAGTTGGCAATTCGCAACATGTCGACATGTCTCGCATAGAGACTCTGCATCGAATTTTAAAACGCTCAAACATGGTGAGAATCGAATGCAAATCTTTTAAGAGGTAATCTTAGAAATTCTCTTTCAAAATTGATCTATGATTCTCTGTGTATTGCCATTTCGCCAACATGTCGACATGTCATCGCTAGAGACTCGCATCCGAATTTAACGCATCATAAATGGTGAGATGGAGCAGCTTTCAGAGTTATCATAGAAATTCCTATTTAATTTCGATCTAGAATTCTCTGTGTATTTGGTCAACTAGCCACCGTTCGACACGACGGCTTCCCAATCGCTAGAGACACGCATCCCCCTTCGAAGCATCAATACTGTGAGAATAGCAGGCAGCTTTCAGGTTTTATAGAAATTCGCTATTAAATCTTCGATCGATGATTCTCTGGTAGTTGGCGATTCGCCAACATGTTCGACAATGTCATCGCTAGAGACTCGCCATCCCATTTCGAATGCGAAGCAAGAATGGTGAGAATCGGAGGCAGTCGTTCACGATATATCATGTAAGGCTTTTACAAACCGATTCGATGATTCTCTGTGTAGTTGGAATTCGCAAATGGTCGACATGTCATTGCTAGATGACTCGCATCTCAATTGAAACGCATCGACATGGTGAGAAGCTAAAGCAAAGCTTTTACTGATAGCAATTGAAATTTGTCTTTTATAATTCGCTCGATGATAGCTGTGTAATTTTTGCAAATTCGCCGACAGTGCGACATGTCATCGCTAGAGACTCGCCATCCCATTTTTCAAACGCTCAACTATGGTGAGAATCGAAGCATCTTTTTTTATTGAGAATATCTTAGAAATTCGCTTTAAAAATTCGATCTATTATTCTCTGGTAGTTGGCAATATCGCCAACATGTCGACATGTCATGCTAGAGACTCTTCCAATTCGCATGCTGCAAGAATGGTGAGAATCGAGAAGGCTTTGCAAGAGAATCGTGGAATTTGTTTTTTTTTACAATTCGTCGATGATTCTCTTGTAGTAGGCAGTCACAACTATGTCGACATGTCATTGCTTAGATACTCGCAATCCCAATTTTCGATGCGCCAGAATGGTGAGAATCGGAGCAGGCGTCACGCGATAGCATGGAAATTGGCTTTTACAAACCGACATGATTCTCTGGTACGTTGGCATTCGCCAACCTGTCAGACAGGTCCATCGCTAAGAGACTCGCATCCCATTCAAACGCAAATCAAATATGGTGAAATCGAGCAATCCGTTGAAGAGATTATCTTAGAAATTCGCTTTAAAAATTCGGTCTATTATTCCTGTGTAGTTTGCACTATCACCAACAGTCGACCTGTCATCGCTATATGACTCGCATCCCATTCGAATGCGCACGAATGGTGGAATCGGGAGCAGGCGTATCACAGATAGCATGGAAATTGGCTTTACAAACCGTCGATGATTCTCTGTGAGTTGGCAATATCGACCCCAACCAATGTCTACATGGTCATCGCTAGAGACTCGCAATCCCAATCAACGCTCATTGGTTAGATCGAAGCAAATCTTTCAAGAGATATCCGAGAAATACGCTTTAAAAATTCGATCTCTTATTCTCTGTGTAGTGGCAATTCGCCAACACTTTCGACATGTCCAGCGCTCGCGACTCGCATCCCAATTCGAATTCAGCAAAAATGTGAGAATCGAGCAAGCTTCCAGAGTTATAATAAAATGTACTATTAAAAATTCGTTCGATGCTTCACTGTGTATTTGGCATTCGCCAACATGTCGACATTCTCGCAGAGAATCGCATCCCATTCGAATGCGCAATAATGGTGAAAATTCGGAGCAGGCGTTCAGTTATGTATGGAAATCGGCTTTTAAAACAACCGATCGATGAGTCTCTGTGTAGTTGCAATTCGCCAACATGTCGACCTTTCCTCGCTAGAAGACTCGCATCTCCCAATTCAAACCGCATCAAAAATGGTGATACGCAGAATCTTATCAGAGATTTTCATGGAAATATTTCTTTTACAAACAGTCGATGATCTCTGTTAGTTGCAATTCGCCAACACTGTCGAGTCATTCGCTAGAGACTCTCATCCACCCAATGCGCATGCGCCACGAATGGTGAAAATTGGAGGCAGCTTCACGTGATGTCCCTGTGTAAATTGGCATTTACAAACCGTCGATGTTCTCTGTGTGTTGGCAATCCCGCCAACATGTCGACATTTCATCGCTAGAGATCGCATTCCCAATTCGAATGCACAACAATGGTGAAATCGGGCATGCGTTCCACGTGATGTCTGGAATCGCTTTCACAAACGATCGATGATTCTCTGTGTAGTTTGCAAATCGCCACATGTCGACAGTCATTGCTTAGAGACTCGCATCCCCATCCAAACGCATCAAAATGGTGAGATCGAGCAAGCTATCAGAATATCATAGAAATTCGCTTTAAAATTCGTCTATGATTCTCTGTGTAGTTGTGCATTCGCCAACATGTCGACATGTCATCGCTAGAGACTCGCATCCCAATTCGAATGCAGCAAAAATGGTGAGAATCGAAGCAAGCTTCCACGAGTTATAATAGAAATTCGCTATTAAAATTCGTTCGATGATTCACTGTGTATTTGGCAATTCGCCAACATGTCGACATGTCATCGCTAGAGACTCGCATCCCAATTCGAATGCAGCAAGAATGGTGAGAATCGGAGCAGGCGTTCACGTGATGTCATGGAAATCGGCTTTTACAAACCGATCGATGATTCTCTGTGTAGTTGGCAATTCGCCAACATGTCGACATGTCATCGCTAGAGACTCGCATCCCAATTCAAACCGCATCAAAATGGTGAGAATCGAAGCAATCTTCAAGAGATATCATGGAAATTGTCTTTACAAAACCGATCGATGATTCTCTGTGTAGTTGGCAATTCGCCACATGTCGACATGTCATCGCTAGAGACTCGCATCCCAATTCGAATGCAGCAGAATGGTGAAAATTGGAGCAGCTTCACGTGATGTCATGGAAATTGGCATTTACAACCGATCGATGATTCTCTGTGTAGTTGGCAATTCGCCAACATGTCGACATGTCATCGCTAGAGACTCGCATCCCAATTCGAATGCAGCAAGAATGGTGAGAATCGGAGCAGGCGTTCACGTGATGTCATGGAAATCGGCTTTCACAAACCGATCGATGATTCTCTGTGTAGTTGGCAATTCGCCAACATGTCGACATGTCATTGCTAGAGACTCGCATCCCAATTCAAACGCATCAAAAATGGTGAGAATCGAAGCAAGCTATCAAGAAATATCATAGAAATTCGCTTTTAAAATTCGATCTATGATTCTCTGTGTAGTTGGCAATTCGCCAACATGTCGACATGTCATCGCTAGAGACTCGCATCCCAATTCGAATGCAGCAAGAATGGTGAGAATCGGAGCAGGCGTTCACGAGATATCATGGAAATTGGCTTTTAAAATTCGATCTATGATTCTCTGTGTAGTTGGCAATTCGCCAACATGTCTACATGTCATCGCTAGAGACTCGCATCCCAATTCGAATGCAGCAAGAATGGTGAAAATTGGAGCAGGCTTCACGTGATGTCATGGAAATTGGCATTTACAAACCGATCGATGATTCTCTGTGTAGTTGGCAATTCGCCAACATGTCGACATGTCATCGCTAGAGACTGGCATCCCAATTCGAATGCAGCAAGAATGGTGAGAATCGGAGCAGGCGTTCAAGAGATATCGTGGAAATTGTTTTTTACAATTCGATCGATGATTCTCTGTGTAGTTGGCAATTCACCAACATGTCGACATGTCATTGCTAGAGACTCGCATCCCAATTCGAATGCAGCAAGAATGGTGAGAATCGGATGCAGGCTTCACGAGATATCATGGAAATTGGCTTTTACAAACCGATCGATGTTCTCTGTGTAAGTGGCCAATTCGCCAACATGCGACATGTCATCGCTAGGAGACTCGAATCTCAATTCAAACGCATCAAAAATGGTGAGAATCGAAGCAGCTTTTCAACAGATTTAATGGAAATGTATTTTACAATTCGATCGATGATTCTCTGGTGTAGTTGGCAATTCGCCAACATGTCGACATGATTCTCGCTAGAGACTCATGCATCCCAATTCGATGCAAGCAAAGAATGGTTGATAGGGGGAATCGGCGCTGGCGTTCACGAGATATCATGGAAATTGCTTTTACAACTCCGATCGATGATTCGTCTGTGTGTTGGCAATTCGCCAACAGGGCGAATGTCATTGCTAGAGATCTCGAATCTTCAATTCAAACGCATCGAAAATGGTGAGAATCTTAGCAAGCTTTCAACAGATATCATAGATTGATATGTCTTACAAGGCGAGCGATGGATTCTCTGTGTAGTGGCACATCACCACCATGTCGACAGGTCATCGCTAGGAGACTTCGCTCCAATTCGATATTGCAAGCAAAAATGGTGAGAACGGTAGGAAGGGGTTCACGAATATCATGAAATTGGCTTTTACAAACCGATCGATGATCTCTGTTATTGTGCGAATTCGCAAACTGTCGATCATGTCATCGCTAGGAGACCGCATCCCACAATTCGAAATTGCAGCAGATGCGTGAGGAATAGGTAGCAGGCAGTTCAGGAGATATCGTGGAATTGTTTTTACAATTCGGATCGATGATCTCTGTGTATTGGCAATTCACAAACAATGTCGACATGTCATGCTAGAGACTCGCATCCCCTAATTCGAATGCAGGCAAGAATGGTGAGAATCGGAGCAGGCGTTCACGAGCTACGATGGAAATTGGCTTTTACAAACCGATCGAGATTCTCTTGTGTAGGTTGGCAATTCGCCAAGATTGTCGAAATGTCATCGCTAGAGACTCGGAATCTCAATTCAAAAGCATCAAAAATGGTGAGAATCGAAGCAAGCTTTCAACAGATTCATGGTAAATTTGTCTTTTACAATTCGATCGTGTGATCTAGTAAGGGCAATTCGCAAACAGTCGACATGTCATCGCTCTAGAGACTCGATAGGGCCAATTCTGAATGCCAGCAAGAATGGTGAGAAATCGGTAGCTGGCGTTCACGATGATATCATGGAAAGTGGCTTTTACAAACGATTGCGATGATTCTCTGTGTAGTTGGCATCCCAACTCGTTCGACATGGTCAGTGTAGAGGACTCAAGTCTCAATTCAACGCTCGAAAAGGTGAGAATCTACGCAAGCTTTCAACAGATATCATAGAATTGGCTTTACAATTCGCAGCGATGATTCTCTGTGTATTGGCAATTCGCAAACATGTCGACATGTCAGTGCGCTAAGAGACTCGCATTCGAATTTAAACGTATCGAAACATGTGGAATCGATAGCAATCTTTTAAGAGGTATCTTAGAAATTCGCTTTTAAAATTTGATCTATGATTCTCTGTGTAGTTGGCAATTCGCCAACATGTCGACATGTCATCGCTAGAGACTCGCATCCGAATTTAAACGCATCATAAATGGTGAGAATGGAAGCAAGCTTTCAAGAGTTATCATAGAAATTCGCTATTTAATTTCGATCTATGATTCTCTGTTGTAGTGTGGCCCCATCAACTCGCACCACAGGTCGGACATCACCCCCCCAAACGTCCATCGCAGAAGACAAGCATCCCAATTCGAATGCAGCAATACTGGTGAGAATAGAAGCAAGCTTCAAGAGGGTATAATAGAAATTCGCTCTATGTAAAATTCGATCGAGATTCTTGTTGTAGTTGGCGATGCGCGAAATGTCGACAGGGCATCGCTCAGAGCCGGGCAGCCCAATTCGAATGCAGCAAGAATGTGAGAATCGGAGCAGGCGTTCACGGATATCATGTAATTGCTTTTACAAACCGCTCGATGATTCTCTGTTGTAGTGGCCAATCCGACAACATGTCGACATGTCCTTGCTCGAGACTCGAATCTCAATGAAACGCATCGAACATGGGGAGAATCTAAAGCATAGCTTTTAAGCGATATTCATGGAATTGTCTTTTATAATTCACGATCGATGAGTATCTGTGTAGTTGGCAAATCGCCGACTGTCGACATGCATTCGCTAGAGACTCGAATCCCAATTCAATACGCATCAAATATGGTGAGACAATCGAAGCATAATCTCATTTGAAGAATATCTTAGAAATTCGCTTGTGTAAAAATATTCGAATCGATTATTCTCTGTGTAGTGGCAATTCGCAACCATGTCGAATGGTCATCGCTAGAGCCTCGTCATCCCAATTCGATGCAGCTAGTCATGGTGCGAATTCGGTAGCTAGGCGTTCAAGAGATATATCGTTGGATAATGTTTTTTTTACAATTTCGAAGCGATGATTCTCTGTGTAGTAGGTAGGGGGGGAAAATTCACCAAAATGTCGACATGTCATGGCTAGAGACTCGCATCCCAATTCGAATGCAGCAAGAATGGTGAGAGAGTCGGAGAGGCGGTCTAAACGAGGAATATCATGGAAATGGCTTTTAAAAAACCGATCGGATGATTCTCTGTGTAGTTGGCCTAATTCGCCAACTGGTCGATCTGTTTCATCGCTAGCAGACTCGGCATCCCCCATTCAGAACGGTATCCAATATGGTGAGATCGAAGCAATCTTTGAGAGATATCTTAGAAATTCGCTTAAAAAATTCGATATATATTCTCTGTGAGGTGGGCAATTCCCGCCAAGAGTCATGGCGAATGTCATCGCTAGTGACTCGCCATCCCAATTGAAGGCAGCAAGAATGGTGCGAATCGGAGCAGGCGTCACTAGGGATATCATGGAACATGGCTTTACAAACGATCGATGATTCCTGTGTAGTGGCAATTAGCCATACATGTCGGCATGCAATCGCTAGAGACTAGCAATCCAATCAAACGCATCGTAGTAGATATGGTGAGAATCGAAGCAATCTTTCAAGAGGATATCATAGAAATTCGCTTTTAAAATTCGATCTATTATTCTCTGTGTAGAGTGGCAATTCGCCAACATGCGGACTGTCATCGCTAGATGACGCGTCATCCCAACGAATGCAGCAAAAAAAATGGTGATGAGAAATCGAAGCAGCTTCCAACAGGTTATAGAGAAATGCGTATAAAATTCGTCACGATGATTCACTGTGTATTGGCAATTCGCAAAATGCAATGTACATCGCTAGGAGACTCGCATCCCATTCTGAATGCAGCAAGATGGGAGAACGGAGCAGGCGTTCACGTGATGTCATGGAATAGCGGCTTTTACAAAAACGATCGATGATTCCTGTGTAGTTGGCAATTCGCCAACATGTCGGACAGGCTCATCGTAGAGATCGGCATCCCCATTCAATACGCAATCAAAAAATGTGATGATCGAAGCAAGCTATCAAGAAATATCATAGAAATCGCTTTTAACAATTAGACTAGGATTCCTGTTAGTTGGCAATTAGCCAAAAGTCGACAGTCATCGCTAGAGGACTCGCATCCCAATTCGAATGCAGCAGAAGTGGTGAGAACGGGCCGGCGGTCACGCGATATCATGGAAATTGGCTTTTAAACGTCGATGGATTCTCTGTGTAGTTGGAACTTCGCCAACATGTCGCATGTCATCGTAGAGATCGCATCCCAATTCGAATTCGCAAAGAATGGTGAAAATTGGAGCCGGCTTCACGTGATGTCATGGCAATTGGCATTTACAACCCGATCCGATGATTCTCTGTGTAGTTGGCAATTCGCCAACATGTCGACATGTCATTCGCTAGAGACTCCGCATCCCAAATTCCGAATGCAGAAAGAATGTGAGAATCGAAGCAAGCTTTCAAGAGAGAGATATCATAGAAATCGATTTGAAAATTACCAGCAAGATTCTTGTGTATTGGCAATTCGCAACATGATCGACATGTCATCTGCTAGGAGACTCCGCATACCCAATGCGAATGCAGCAAGAAGGGTGAGAATCGATCAGGCGTTCACGAGAATCATGGAAATCGGCTTTTTAAAATTCGATCTATGATTTCGGGTAGTGGATTTCGCAAACATGTCGACATGTCCGCTAGAGACTCGCATTCCATTCGAATGCAGCAAGAATGGTGAAATTGGGAGCAGGTTCACGTGATGTCATGGAAAATTGGCATTTACAAAACCGATCGAATGAGTCTCTGTGTAGTGGCAATTCGCCAAAATGTCGAAATGGTCATGCTAGCGACCGCCTTTACTTTGACGGCAGCAAGAATGGTGAAAATTGGAGCAGGGATCCCGTGAGTCATGGAAAATTGGCTTTTACAAACGATCGATGATTCGCTGGGTAGTTGGCAATTCGCCAACATGTCGACATGTCATCGCTAGAGACTCGCATCCATTCGAATGACAGCAAAGAATGGTGGGATCGAAGCAAGGGGGGGTTTTTTCCAAGCAATCTCTGAAAATTGTCTGATAAAAACCGATCGATGATTCTCTGTGTAGTGGCAATCGCCAACATGGCGACATGTCATCCGCTGAGACTCGCAGCCAATTCTAGGCATCAAAAATGCGTGCGGAATCTAGCAAGCTTTCAAGAGATATCATAGAAATTGTCTTTCCAATTCCGACGATGATTCTTGTGTAGTGGCAATTCCCAACATGTCGAACATGTCTCGCTAGGAACTCGAATCCCAATTCGAATGCAGCAAGGAATGGTGGAGAAATCGGACAGGCGGTTCACGACGATATCATGGGCAATGGGCTTTTACAAAACGACGCTGATTCTCTGGTAGGTGCAATCGCCAACATTGTCGACATGTCATCGCTAAAGGACTCGCATACCACTTCGAAGCGCAAGAATGGTGAGATCGGAGCAGGCGTTCACGTGATGCATAAAAATCGCTTTCACAAACCGATCGATGATTCTCTGTGTAGTGGCAATTCGCCAACATGTCGCATGTCATGCTAAGAGACCGCATCCCCAATTCAAACGCATCAAAAATGGGAAGAATCGAAGCAAGCTATCAAGATATCATAGAATTCGCTTTTAAAAATTCCATCAATGATTCTCTGTGAGTTGGCAATGCGCCCACCTGTCGACATGTATCGCTAGAGACTCGCATCCCAATTCGAATGCAGCAAGAATGGTGAGAATCGGAGCAGGCGTTCACGTGATGTCTGGAAATCGGCTGTTCACAAACCGATCGATGATTCTCTGTGTATGTTGCAATTCGCCAACATGTCGACATGTCATCGCTAGAGACTCGCATCCCAATTCGAATTGCAGCAAGACTGTGAGACGCGAAGCGAGCTTGCAAGTAAAATATCCATACAAATTGTCTTATAAAAACCGATCGAGGATTCTCTGTGTAGTGGCAATTCGCGAAACATGTCGACATGTCATCGCTAGAGACTCGATCCCAATTCTAGCGCATCAAACATGGTGAGAATCGAAGCAGCTTTCAAGGAGGTATCATGGAATGCTCTTTTATCATTTTCGATCGATGATTCTCTGTGTAGTTGGCATTCGCCAACATGTCGCCATTGTCATCGTAGAGACTCGCGTCCCAATTCGATGCAGCAAGGAATGGTGAGTCGGAGCAGCTTCACGAGATATCATGTAATTGGCTTTTACAAACCGATCGATGCTTCTCTGTGTAGTTGCAATTCGCCAACAGTCGGCATGTCATCGCCTAAAGACTCGCATCCCAATTCGAAGCAGCAAGAGGGTGAGAATCGGAGCAGGCGTCACGATGATATCAGGGACATTGGCTTCTTACAAAACCGACGATGATTCTCTGTGTCGTGGGCAATTCGCCAAAGTCGAATGTCATCGCTGAAAGACGCGAGCCCAATTCGAATGCAGCAAGAATGGTGAGAAGTTCGGAGGCGGCGTTCACGTGATGTCAAGGGAAATCGGCTTTCAACAAACCGATCGATGATTTCTGGGTAGTGGCCCCATTCGCCACATGTCGACAGTCATTGCTAGAGACTCGCATCCCAATTCAATCGCATCAAAAAAGGTGCGAATCGAAGGCACGCTATAAGAACTATCATAAGAAATTCGCTTTTAAAATCGATCTATGATTCTTGTTTAGGGTGCAATTCGCAACATGTCGAATGTCATCGCTAGCGAAGCGCATCCCCATTCGAATGCCGCAAGATGGGGAGAATCGAGCAGGCGTTCATCCCGAGATATCATGGAATTGGCTTTTAAAATTCGTGATGATTCCTGTGTCGTTGGCAATTCTCCAACATGTCGACATGTCATCGCTAGAGAGACTCGCCCTCCCCATCGAATGCAGCAAATGGTGGATCGGGCGCAGGCGTTCACGTTATGTCTGGACTGGCTTTTAAAAACCGATCGATGATTCTCTGTGTAGTTGGCAATTCGCCAACATGTCGACATGTCCATTGCTAGAGAACTCGCAGCCCGAATTTAACGCATCATAAATGGGGAGAATCGAAGCAACATTTCAAAGATATCCTAAAATCGCTTTTTAAAATTCCATATATTCTCTGTGTAGTTGGCAATCGCCACTGTCGACTGTAATCGCTAGAGACTCGCCTCCCAATTCGAATGCCTCAAAATGGTAGACGAGAGCATGCGTTTCACGTGTGCATGAATCGGCTTTCACAAACCGGGGATCGATGATTCTCTGTGTCGTTGGCAATTCCGCCAACATGTCCCGAACCATGTCCCTTGCTAGAGACTCGCATCCCAATTCAAACGCTCAAAAATGTGAGAACGAATTCAGCTAACAATAAATACATAGAATTCGCTTTAAAAATTGCGAGCTAGATTTTCTGTGGAGTTGGCATTCGTCAACATGTCGACATTTCATCGCTAGTGACTCGCAATACCCATTCGAATGCAGCAATAATGTGAGAAATCGGAGGCATGCGTTTCACGATATATCATGGAAAGTTGGCTTTACAACCGTCGTGATTCTCTGTGTATGGAATTCGCACAACATGTCGACATTTCCATTGCTAGAGACTCGATCCCAATTCAATCGCATCCACAATGGTGGAGAATCGACGCACTCTATCAAGAAATATCAGAGAAATTCGCTTTAAAAATTCGACTCGAGTCTCTTGTAGTTGGACAATTCGCCACATTTCGACATGTCATCGCACGCCTCGCATCCCATTCGAATGCCAAGCAAGAATGGTTTAATCGGCAACGCAGGCGTCACGAGATATCATGGAAATTGGCTCGTAAATTCGATCTATGATTCTCTGTGTAGTTGGCAATCGCCAACATGTCGACATGGCATCGCTATAACTAGCATCCCCAATTCAATGCAGCCAGAATGGTGAGATCGGAAAACAGCAGGCGTTCACGTGATGTCATGGAAATCGCTTTTAAACCGATCGAGATTCTCTTGTATTGGCAATTCGCAACATTCGACATGTCCATGCTAGAACATCGCATCCGCATTTAAACGCATCACAAAATGGTGAGATCGAAGCAAGCATTCAAGAATATCATAAAATTCCGCTTTTAAAATTCCATCAATGTTCTGCTGGTAGTTTGGCAATTCGCCAACATGTCGACATTCCTCGCTAGAGACTCGTCATCCCAATTCGAATGCAGCAAGAATGGTGAGAATCGGAGCAGGCGTTCACGTGATGTCATGGAAATCGGCTTTCAACAACCGATCGATGATTCTGTGTAGTTGGCATTCGCCAACCTGTCGACATGTCATTGGGGGGCTAAGACTTCGCATCCCCCATTCAAACGCATCAAAACTGGTGAGACTCGAAGCAAGCTAACAAGAAATAGCATGAAATTCGCTTTAAATTTCAGATCTATGATTTTTCTGTGGATTTGGCAATCGTCAACAGGTCGACAGTCTCGCTAGTGACTCGCATCACCAATTCGAATGCAGCAAGAATGGTGAAATCTTAGCAAGGCGTTCACTGAGATATCATGAAATTGCTTTTACAAAACATCGATGATTCTCTGGTAGTTGGCAACTTCCCAACATGTCGACAGGTCATCGCTAGAGACTCGCATCCCAATTCGAATGCAGCAAAAATGGTGAGAATCGAAGCAAGCGTTCAAGAGATATCATGGAAGATCTCCTTAACATTCCATCAATGTTTCTCTGTGTAGTGGCAATTCTCCAACATTCCGACATGTCATCGCTAGAGAACTCGCATCCCAATTCGAATGCAGCAAGAATGGGATAATTCGGAGCAGGCGTTTACGGATTCATGAATCGTCTGTTACAAACAAAACAGCGATGATTCTCTGTGTATTGGCATTCGCCAACAGGTCGACATGTCCTTGCTAGAGACCGCCCCCATTCGAATGCAGCAAAAGGGTGAGAATCGAAGCAAGCTTGCAGAGATACATGTGGAAGTTCTCTTTTAAAATTCCATCATGATCTCTTTGTATTGGCACTTCGCCACCATGTCGACTTCAGTCATCGCTATAGACTCGCATCCCATTCGAATGCATACAATGGGTGATAATCGGAGTATGCTTCACAATATCATGGAAATTGGCTTTTACAAACCGAGTCGATGATTTCCTGTGTAGTTGCAATTCGCCACCATGTCGACATGTCTTGCGAGAGAAAACCCCCCTTCCGCATCCAATTCGAATCAGGCAAGAATGTGAGAATCGGCAAGCTTTCAAGAGATATCATGGAAGTTCTATTTTAAAATTCCTTCAATGATTCTCGTGTAGTTGCAATCGCCAACAGGTCCGACATTCATCGCTAGAGACTCGCATCCCCTTCGAATGCAGCAAGAATGGTGAGGAATCGAGCAGCGGTCACGGGATGTCATGGAATTCGCTTTCACAAACCGACGATGATTCTCGTTCGTTGCAATTCGCCAACTGTCGACATGTCATGCTAAGACTCCGCATCCCATTTCAACGCATCAAAATGGTGAGAATCGAAGCAAGCTATCAAGAAATATCATAGAAATTCGCTTTTAAATTTCGTCTATGATTCTCTGTGTGTTGGCATTCGCCACATGTCACATGGTCATCGCTAGAGCTCGCATCCCAATTCGAATGCATCGACGAAGTGAATCGAGCAAGGCGTTCACGAGATATCATGAAATTGGGCCTTTTACAAACCGATCGTGATTCTCTGTGTATTTGCAATTCGCCAACATGTCGACATGTCATCGGGCTAGAGACTCCGCATCCCAATTCGAAATGAGCAAAAATGGTGATAATCGAAGCAGCTTTCAAGAGATCATGAAGTTCTCCTTTAAAATTCCATCAATGTTTCCTCTGTGTAGGTTGCACTTCGCCAACATGTCGACATGTCATCGCTAGAGATCGCTCCCAAGTCCGAATGCGCAAGAAGGGTGAGAATCGACAGGCGTTCAGGGATATCATGGAAATTGGCTTTTACAAACCGATCGCTTATTCTCTGTGTAGTTGGCAATTCGCCAACCTGTTCGACATGTCATCGCTAAGACGCGCTCCCCTTCGAATGCATGTCAAAAAATGGTGAGATCGAGCAAGCTTTTCCCACGAGATATCATTGAAATCTTCCTTTAAAATTCCATCAATGTTTCTCTGTGTAGTTGCAATTCGCCACAAGGTCGACGATGTCAATCGCTAGAGACTCTCATCCCAATCGAAGCAGCAAGAATGGGAGAATCGGAGCAGCGTTTACTTTTTGGATGTCATGGAAAGCGGCTTTCACTAAAACCGATCGATGATTCTCTGGTAGTTGCGAATTCGCCAACATGTCGACATTCATTGCTAGAGACTGCGATCCCAATTTTCGAATGCAGCAAAAATGGGTAGGCATCGAAGCAGCTTTCAAGAAGATATCATGGAAGTTCTCTTTTAAAATTCCATCAATGATCTCGGTGTGAGTTGGCAATTCGCCCACATGTCGACATGGGTCCAATCGCTAGAGACTCGCATCCCAATTCCGAATGCGCAACAATGGTGAGAATCGATAGGCGATTCCGAGATATCATGGAAATTGTCTTTACAACGCTGCGAGATTCTCTGTGTCGTTTGCAATTCGCCAACTGTCGACATGTCCTCCTGCTAGAGACGCTCATCCCAATTTCGAAGTTGCAGCAGAATGGTGAGATCGAAGCAATCTTTCAAGAGATATCATGGAAGTTCTCTTTTAAAAGTCCATCAATGATCTCTTGTACGTTGCATTCGCCACCATTCGACATGTCATCGCTAGAGACTCGCAATCCCCATTCGAATGCAGGCCGAATGTGTGAAATCTGGATCATGCGTCACGAGGGATTCATGAAAGTCCCTGCTTCACATAACCGATCGGAGGATTCTCTGTGTAGTTGTCAATTCGCCACCTTCGACATGTCTTGCCTAGAGACTCGCATCCCACTTCAAACGCATCACAAATGTGAGATCGAAGCACTCAAGAAATATCATAGAATTCGCTTTTAAATTTCGATCTATGATTCTCTGTGTAGTTGGCAATTCGCCACACTAGTCGACATGTCATCGCTAGAGACTCGCATCCCAATTCGAATGCAGCAAGAATGGTGAGATCGGAGCAGGCGTTCACGAGATATCATGGACATTGGCTTTTACAAACCGATCGATGATCTCTGTGTAGTTGGCAATCGCCACCTGCGCATGTCATCGCTAGAGACTCGCATCCCAATCGCAGCAGCAAAAATGGTGATATCGAGCCAGCTTTCAAGAGATTCAGGAAGTTCTACTTTAAAATTCATCATGTTTTCTCTGTGTAGTGTGTCAAATTCGCCAACTGGTCGACTGTCATCGCTAAGAGACTCGCATCCCAATTCGAATGCAGCAGAATGGGAGAATCGGAGCAGGCGTTCACGGGGAGTGTCAGGAATCGCTTTCACAAACCGATCGATTATTCTCTTTGTAGTTGGCATTCGCCAACATTCGACATGTCATTGCTAAGACTCGCATCCCAATTCGAATGCCGCAAAAATTGGTGATAATCGAAGCAAGCTTTCAAGAGATTCGGGAATTTCGCTTTTAAAATGCCAATCCATGATTCTCTGTTTAGTTGGCATTCGCACCAGGTCGACATGTCCTCGCTAGAGACTCGCATCCCCAGTCGAATGCAGCAACAGTGGTGAGAATCGGAGCGGCGTTCACGAGATATCATGGAAATTGCTTTTACAAACGATCGAGAGTCTCTTTTTAGTTTGGCAATTCGCCAACAGGTCGACATGTCATTGCTAGAGACTCGCATCCCTTCGATGCCTCAAGAATGGTGAGATCGAAGCAAGCTTTAAGAGATATCATGGAGTTCTCTTTTTACAATTCCATCATGAGTCTCTGTGGTAGTTGGCAATTCGCCAACATGTCGACATGTGCAGCGTCTAAGACTCGCATCCCAATTCTAACGCCGCAAGATGGTGGAGAATCGAGTCAGGCGTTCACGGGATGTCTGGAAACGGCTTTCACAAACCGATCGATGATTCTCTGTGTAGTTGGCAATTCCGCCAACCATGTCGCATGTCATTGCTTGAGAACTCGCATCCAATTCAAACGCATCAAAAATGTTGAGAATCGAGCAATCTATTCAAGAGATATCATAGAACTTCGCTTTTAATTCGATCATGAGTCCTGTGTAGTTGGCAATTCCGCCAACAGTCGACATGTCATCGCAGAGACTCGCCATTCCCAATCGAATGCAGCCAGAAATGGTGAGAATCCGTAGCAGCGTTCACAGAGGTATCATGGAAAACTTGGCTTTTTACAACCGATCTATGATTCTCTGTGTAGTTGCAATTCGCCAACATTCGACATGTCAATCGCTAAAGACTCGCATCCCAATTCGCATGCAGCAAGAATGTGGATAATCGGATGCAGTCGTTCACGTGATTGTCCGTAAAAATGCGGCTTTCACAAACCGATCGATATTCTCTGTGTAGTTTGCATCGCCAACATGTCGACATGTCATGCTAGAGACCTCGCATCCCAATTCAAACGCATCAAAATGGTGATAGTCGAAGCAAGCTATCAAGAAATATCATAGAAATTCGCTTTTAAAATTCCTCATGATTCGCGGTAGTTGGCATTCCGCCAACATTCGACCTGTCCATCGCTAGGCACTCGCATCCCAATTCGCTGCAGCAAGAATGGGTGAGCATCGGAGGCAGTCCGTTCCCGTGATGTCTTGAAATCGGCTTTCACAAACCGATCTATGATCGCTGTGTATTGGCAATCCCACCATGTCGACCGATGTCATCGCTAGAGACTCGCACCAATTCGAATGCAGCAGAAGGTGAGATCGAAGCAAGCTTTCAAGAAATATCAATGAAATTGTTTTCTATAAAAAACCGATCGATGATTCTCTGTGTAGTTGGCAATTGGCCACATGGGAATGTCATCGCTAGAGACTCGCATCCCATTCTAGCGCATCAAACATGGGGAAATCGAAGCAAGCTTCCAAGTAGGTAATCATGGAAAATTGTCTTTTACGCATTTCGATCGATGATTCTCTGTTACTTTGGCAATTCGCCAACATGGTCGAACATGTCATTATCGCATATACTTCGCATCCCAATTCGAATGCAGCAAGTAATGGTGAGATCGGATCAGGCGTTCACGAGATATCATGGAAATTTGGCTTTTAACAAAACCGATCGATGATTCCTCTGTGTAGTTGGCAATTCGCCAATCATGTCGACAGGTCTCGCTAAAGACCCCCCCCCTTCGCATCCCAATTCGAATGCCAGCAAGAATGGTTATAACGGCGAGCAGGCGTTGCACCGTGTGTCATTGAAATCGGCTTTCACAAACCGATCTGTGATTCTCTGTGGTAGTTGGCAATTCGCCACATGTCGACATGTCATTGCTAGAGACTCGCATCCCAATTCCGAATGCAGCAAAATGGTGAATCGGAGCAGCGTTCACGAGATATCATGGAATTGGCTTTTAACAAACCGATCGATGATTCTCTGTTTAGTTTGCAATTCGCCAACATGTCCACATTCCATCGCTAAAATACTCGCATCCCAATTCAATGCAGCAAGAATGGGGATAATCGTAAGAGGCGTTCACGTGTGATGTCATGGAATCGGCTTTCCACAAACCGATCGATTATTCTCATGTGTAGTTGGAAAATTCTCCCACATGTCGACATGCATTGCTAGAGACTCGCATCCCATTCAATCGCATCAAATGGTGAGAAAGCGAAGCAAGCTATCAAGAAATATCAGTAGAAATTCGCTTTTAAAATTCGATCTATATTCTTCTGTGTAGTTGGCAATTCGCCAACATGGGCGACTGTCATCGCTAGAGACTCGCATCCCATCGAATGCAGCCTAATTGGTGGAGATCGGCGCGTCCGTTCCACGAATCTCAATGTGAAAGTGCTTTAAAATTCGATCTATGATTCTCGGTGTAGTTGGCAATTCGCCAACATGTGACATGTCATCGCTAGAGACTCGCATCCCCGATTCGAATTCCGCAAGAATGGTGAGAATCGAGCAGGCGTTCCGTGATGTCATGTAATCGCTTTTAAAACCTGATCGATGATTCTCTCTGTGTATTTGGCAATTCGCCAACCGTCGACATGTCATTGCTAGAGACTCGCATCCGAATTAAACGCAGCATAATGGTGAGAATCGATCAAGCATTCAAGAGATATCTAGAAATTCGCTTTAAACTTCCATCATGAGTCTCTTTGTATTTTGGTCATTCCGCCAACATGGTCGACATGGTCATCGCTAGAGACTTCGCATCCAAGTCGAATGCAGCAATAAGGTAGAATCGGAGCAGTCTTTTCAGTTAATGTCGGAAATCGGCTTTCACAAACGATCGAATGATTCTCTGTGGTAATTGGCAATTCGCCACATTGACATGTCATCGCTATAGACTCGCATCCCAATTCAAACGCATCAAAAATTGTGAGAATCTAAGCAGCGAACAAAGGGGAAATATCAAGAAATCGCTTTAAATTTCGATTATGATTTTCCGTGGAGTTGGAATTCTCCAACATGTTCGAACATGCAATCGCTAGTGACTCGCATCCATTCGAATGCCAGCAAGAAATGTGAGAATCTGGAGTCTGCGTTTTCACGCGATTATCATGGAAAATTGGCTTATCCAAAACCGATCGAGGATTCTCTTGTAGTTTCAATTCGCCAACATGTCGACATGTCATCGCTAAGAGACTCGCATTCCCAATCGAATGCAGCAAGAATGGTAGAATCGAGCAGCTTTCAGACGCTATCATGGAATCTCTTAAAATCCACTCAATGTTTCTCTGTGTATTTTGCAATTCGCCAACATTTCGACATGTCTCGCTAGAGACTCCGCATCCCATTCGAATGCGCAAGATGGTGAGAATCTTAGCATGGCGGTACAGTGATGTCTGGAAATCGCTTTTTAACAACCGCTCGTGATTCTCTGTGTAGTTGCAATTCGCCAACATTGTCGACATGTTTGGCTAGAGACTCGCACTCCCGAATTTAACCATCATAAATGGTGAGAATCGAAGCAAGCAGTCAAGATGATATCAAGAAATTCGCGTTTTAAAATTCCAATCAATGATTCCTCTGTGTATTGGCATTCGCCAACAGTCGACATTGTCATCGCTATAGACCTCGCATCCCAATTCTAATTGCAGCAAGAATGGGAGAATCGTAGCAGGCGTTCACGTGATTTCATGCATTCGGCTTCACAAAACCGATCGCGATTCTCTGTGTAGTTGGCAATATCACCAACAGGTCGACATGTCCTGGGCTATAGACCTCGCATCCCAATTCAAACGCATCAAAAATGGTGAGCATCGAAGCAAGCTACAGCAATATCATAGAATTCGCTTTAAAATTCGTCTATGGATTTTCTGTGGATTGGCAATTCGCCACATGTCGACCGGTCTCGCTAGTGGACTCGCTCCCAAATTTCGAATGCACAGATGGGAGAAATAGGAGCGGCGTTCACGAGATATCATTGAAATGGCTTTTACAACCGATCGATGATTCCTGTGTATTTGCAATTCGCCAACATGTCGACAGGTCATCGTAGAGCCTCTCATCCCATTCGAATGCATCAAAAATGTGAGAATCGCAGCAGCTTTCAATGATATCATGAAGTTCTCTTTTAAAATTCCATCAATGATTCGTCTGTGTAGTTCAACGCCACATGTTCGACATGTATCGCTATAGACTCGCATCCCAATTGAATCAGCAATAATGTTGAGAATCGAGCAGGCGTTCACGGGATGTCATGGAAATCGGCTTCACAAACCGTCGATGATTCTCTGTGTAGTTGGCAATTCGCCAACATTTCGAATGCTCATGGCTAGATGACTCGCAATCCACAATTCAACGCTCAAAAATGGTGAGAACGATCAAGCTATCAAAAATATCATGAAATTCCGCTTTTACATTTAGATCTAAGGCTTTCTGTTGAGTGTGGCAATTCGCCACCTGGTCGCATGTCCATCGCTCATGACTCGCATCCCAATTCGAAGGCACAAGATGGGGAGACTCGGGAGCATGCGTCCCGAATATCATGGAAAATTGCTTTTAAAAACGATCGATTATTCTCGGTGTAGTTGGCAATTTCGCCAACATGTCGACGGTCATTGCTAGAGACTCGCATCCCAATTCGAATGCGCACGAATGGTGATAATCGAAGCCAGCTTTCAGAGATATCATGGAATTCTCTTTTAAAATTCCATCAATGATTCCTGTGTGTTGGCAATTCGCCAACAGGTCCGAACATGTCATCGCTAGAGACTCGCATCCCAATTCGATGCAGCAAGAATGGTGAGATCGAGCCGGCGTTAACGTGATGTCATGGCAATCGCTTTCACAAACCGATCGACTGATTTTCCTGTGTAGTTGCAATTCGCCAACATGTCGACATGTCCATCCTAGAGACTCGCATCCCAATTCAAACGCTCAAAATGGTGAGAATCGGGCGCAAGCTATCAGAAATATCATAGTAATTCGCTTTAATTTCGATCTATATTCTGTGAGTTGGTCAATTCGCCAACTGTCGACATTTTGTCATCCTAGGACTCCATCCCCAATTCGAATGCAGCAAGAATGGTGAGAATCGGAGCAGGCGTTCACGAATCTCATGGAAATTGTCTTTGACACCGTCGATGATTCTCGTGTTTCTTTGGGAATTCGCCAACCTGTCGACATGTCATCGCTGATAGACTCGCATCCAATTCCGAATGCATCCAAAAATGTTGAGAATCGAAAGCAATCTTTCACAAGAGATACATGGACGTTCTCTCTTTAAAATTCATCATGATTCCTCTGTGTAGTTGGCATTCCGCCAACATGGTCGACATGTCATCGCTAGAACTCGCATCATCCCAATTCGAATGCAGAGAAGAATGGTGAGAATCGGAGCAGGCGTTCACGTGAAGTCATAAATCGGCTTTCACAACCTCGCTCATGATTCTCTTGTGTAGTTGGCAATTCGCCAACATGTCAGACATGTCATTTCTAAGACTCCATCCCAATTCGAATGCAAGCCAATGGTGAGAATCCGAAGCAAGCTTTCAAGAGATATCATGGAAGTTCTCTTTTAAAAATTCCATCAATGATTCCTGTGTATTTGGCAATTCGCCAACAGTCGGCATGTCCCAATCGCTAGAGAGCTCTCTCCCAATCGCATGCAAGCACGAATGGTTAGAATCGGAGCAGCGTTCACGTGAAAGTGTCCAGTAAATCGGCTTTCACAACCGCGTCGATGATTCTCTGTGTATTTTGGCAATCGCCACACAGGTCGACATGTCATCGCTAGAGACTCGCATCCAATTCAAACACCTCAAAAATGGTGATAAGGAAGCAAGCTAATCAAATAAATATCATAGAATTCGCTTTTAAAGTCGATCTTTAGTTTCTGTGGAGTTGGCAATCGCCACCATGTCGACATTCCTCGCTAGAGACTCGCATCCCATTCGTAATGCAGCAAGAATGGTGATATCGGACAGTTCGTTCCACGGTGATGTCATGGACATCGGCTTTCACAAACCGATCGATTATTCCGTGTAGTTGGCAATTCGCCACAGGTCGCATGTCCATTGCTAAGACTGCGCCATCTCAATTCAAACACAGCAATATGTGAGAATCCAAGCAAGCTATCAGAAATATCATGAATTCGCTATTAATTTCCCATCTATGATTTTTGTGGATTTGGCATGCGCCAACATGTCGACATGTCATCGCTAGTGACTCGCATCCCAATTCGAATCAGCAAGAATGGTGAAATCGGAGCAAGGCGTTCACGAGATAATCAATGGAAAATTGGCTTTTCAACCGAGAGATGAATTCTCTGTGTAGTTGCTATCGCCAACATTCGACATGTCACGCTAGAGACTCGCATCCCAATTCGAATCAGCAATAATGTTGAATCGGAGCAGGCGTTCACGTGATGTCATGGATCGTCTTTTACAAACCGCGATGATTCCTTTGTGTAGTTTGGATTCGCCACAATGTCGACATGTCATTGGCGAGAGACCTCGCATCCCCCACTTCAAACGCAGCAAATATTGTGAGAATCCAAGCAATCTATCCAGAAATATCATAGAAATTCGCCTATAATTTCATCTAGGATTTTCTGTGGAGTTGGCAATGCGCCAACATGTGGCATGGTCATGTGCAGAGACTCGCATCCCAATTCGAATGCAGCAAAATGGTGAGAACGGAGCAGGGGCGTCACTGATGGTCATGGAATCGCGTTTCACAAACCGATCGATGATTCGCTTTGGTAGTTGGCCATTCGCCAACAGTCCCGACATGTCATTGCTAGAGACTCGCATCCCAATTCGAATGCGCAAAATTTTGAGAATCGAAGCAAGCTTTCAAGAGATTCATGGGAAGTTCTATTTTAAAATTCATCAATATTCTCTGTGTAGTTGGCAATTCGCCAACATGTCGACATGTCATCGCTAGAGACTCGCATCCCATTCGATGCAGCAAGAATGGTGAGAATCTGGAGCATGCGTTTCACGGGATTCCATGGAAATCGGCTTTCCAACCGATCGATGAATTCTTGTGTATTGGCAATTCGCCAACATGTCGCCATGTCATTGCTATAGCACTCGCTCCCATTCAACGCATCAAAAATGGTGAGACTCGAAGCAAGCTATCAAAAAATATTCATAGAAATTCGCTTTTAAATTCGATCTATGATTTTCGTGGAGTTGGCAATTCGCCAACATGTCGACATGTCATCGCTATTGACTCGCATCCCATTCGATGCAGCAAGAATGTGGGAGAATCGGAGTCAGCGTTTTCAACGAGATATCATGAACTTGGCTTTTACAAACCGATCTGATGATTCTCTGTGTAGTTGGCAATTCGCAACATGTCGACATGTCATTGCTAGAGACTCGCATCCCAATTCGAATGCAGCAAGAATGGTGAGAATCGAAGCAAGCTTTCAAGAGATATCATGGAAATTGGCTTTTACAAACCGATCGATGATTCTCTGTGTAGTTGGCAATTCGCCAACATGTCGACATGTCATCGCTAGAGACTCGCATCCCAATTCGAATGCAGCAAGAATGGTGAGAATCGGAGCAGGCGTTCACGTGATGTCATGGAAATCGGCTTTCACAAACCGATCGATGATTCTCTGTGTAGTTGGCAATTCGCCAACATGTCGACATGTCATCGCTAGAGACTCGCATCCCAATTCAAACGCATCAAAAATGGTGAGAATCGAAGCAAGCTATCAAAAAATATCATAGAAATTCGCTTTTAAATTTCGATCTATGATTTTCTGTGGAGTTGGCAATTCGCCAACATGTCGACATGTCATCGCTAGAGACTCGCATCCCAATTCGAATGCAGCAAGATGGTGAGAATCGAGCAGGCGTTCACGAGATATCATGGAATTGGCTTTTACAAACCGATCGATGATTTTCTGTGGAGTTGGCAATTCGCCAACATGTCGACATGTCATCGCTAGAGACTCGCATCCCAATTCGAATGCAGCAAGAATGGTGAGAATCGAAGCAAGCTTTCAAGAGATATCATGGAAATTGGCTTTTACAAACCGATCGATGATTCTCTGTGTAGTGGCAATTCGCCAACATGTCGACATTCATCGCTAGAGACTCGCATCCCAATTCGAATGCAGCAAGATGGTGAGAATCGGAGCAGCTTTCACGTGATGTCAGTGGAAATCGGCTTTTACAAACCGATCGATGATTCTCTGTGTAGTTGGCAATTCGCCCAACATGTCGACATGCATTCGCTAGAGACGCGCATCCCAAGTCGAAATGCCTCAAAATGCTGAGAATCGAAGCAAGCTTCAAGAGATATCATAGGAAATTTCGCTTTTAAAAATTCAGTCTATGATTCTCTGTGTAGTTGCCAATTACGCCAACATGTCGCCATGTCATCGCTAAGAGACCTCGCATCCCAATTGCGAATGCAGCAAGAATGGGGTGAGAATCGGAGCAGAGCGTTCACGTGATGTCATGGAAATCGGCTTTCACAAACCGAATCGATGAATTCTCTGTGTAGTTGTCAATATTCGCCAACATGTTCGACATGTCATTGCTAGAGACTCGCATCCCAATTCAAACGCATCAAAATGGTGAGAATCGAAGCAAGCTATCAAAAAATATCATAGAAATTCGCTTTTAAATTTCGATCTATGATTTTCTGTGGAGTTGGCAATTCGCCAACATGTCGACATGTCATCGCTAGAGACTCGCATCCCAATTCGAATGCAGCAAGAATGGTGAGAATCGGAGCAGGCGTTCACGTGATGTCATGGAAATCGGCTTTCACAAACCGATCGATGATTCTCTGTGTAGTTGGCAATTCGCCAACATGTCGACATGTCATTGCTAGAGACTCGCATCCCAATTCAAACGCATCAAAAATGGTGAGAATCGAGCAGGCGTTCACGAGATATCATAGAAATTCGCTTTTAAATTTCGATCTATGATTTTCTGTGGAGTTGGCAATTCGCCAACATGTCGACATGTCATCGCTAGAGACTCGCATCCCAATTCGAATGCAGCAAGAATGGTGAGAATCGGAGCAGGCGTTCACGAGATATCATGGAAATTGGCTTTTACAAACGATAGATGATTCTCTGTGTAGTGGCAATTCGCCAACATGTCGACATGTCATCGCTATAGACTCGCATCCCAATTCGAATGCAGCAAGATGGTGAGAATCGGAGCAGGAGCGTTCACGTGATGTCATGAAAACGTCTTCACAAACCGATCGATGTTCTCTGTGTAGTTGTCAATTCGCCAACATGTCCGTACATGTCATTGTCTAAGAGCTCGCCTCCCAATAACGCAATTACAAATTGTGAGAACCAAGCAGCTATCAGAATATCATAGAAATTCGCTATTAAATTTCCCTCTATGATTTTCTGTGGAGTTGGCAATTCGCCACATGCGACATGTCATCGCTAGAGACTCGCATCCCAATTCGATCACAAGATGGTGAAATTCCGGAGCAGGCGTTCACGTATGTCATGAAATCGGCTTTCACACCGAATCGATGATTCTATTTGTAGTTGGCAATTCGCCACCATTTCAGACATGTCTTGCTAGAGACTCGCCTCCCAATTCGAATGCAGCAAAAATGGTGAGAATCGGGAAGCAAGCTTTCAAGAGAAATCATGGAATTTCTCTTTTAAAATTCCTATGATTCTCTTGTAGTTGTGCAAGTCTCCAACATGTCGACATTCACGCTAGAGACTCGCCCCAATTCGAATGCCAGCAATGATGTTGAAATCGGAGCAGAGCGTTTCACCAGTGATTCATGAAATCGTCCTTTCCACAACCGATCGATATTATCTGTGTAGTTTGTCATTCCCAACATGTCGACATGTCATCGCTAGAGCTCGTCATCCCAATTCAAACGCATCACAAATGGTGAGAATCGAGCAAGCTACACAAAATATCATAGAAATTCGCTTTTAAATTTCGATCGATGATTTTCTGTGGATGTTGCAATTCGCCAACTGTCGACCTTTCATCGGCATAGACTCGCATCCAATTGAATGCGCAAGAAGGGGAGAATCGGAGCCGCCGTTCACGGTGAAGTCATGGAAATCGGCTTTTCCACAACTCGATCGAGATTCGCTGTGTAGTTGCAATTCGCCAACATGTCGCATTTCCATTGCTAGAGACTCGCATCCCAATTCAAACGCATCAAATATGTGGATAATCCAAGCAGCTATCAGAAGTATCAAGAAATTCGCTATTAATGTCCCATCTATGATTTTCTGTGGAGTTGGCATTCGCCAACATGTCGACATGTCTCGCTATTGACTCGCTCCAATTCGAATGCAGCAAGAATGGTGATAATCGGAGCAGGCTTTTCACGAGATATCATGGGGGGAAATTGTCTTTTTACAAACCGAAATGATTCCTGTGTAGTTGCATTCGCCAACCGTCGACAATGTCCCATCGCTCTAATCTCCATCCATTGCGAATGCAGCCAAGAATGGTTGAGAAGCGGAGCAGGCGTTCACGGTTTAAATGTCATGGAAATCGGTTTTTACAACCGATCGTATTCTCTGTGTAGTTGGCAATTCGCCACACGTTGTCGAACATTCATTGGCTAAGACTCGCATCCCAATTTCCAAACCGCATCACATATGGTGAAATCCAGCAAGCGAGTCAAGAACCTATCATAGAAATCGCTATTTTTTAAATTTCCATCTATGATTTTCTGTGGAGTTGGCAATTCGCCAACATGTCGACATGTCATCGCTAGAGACTCGCATCCCATTCGACTGCAGGCAAGAATGGTGAGATCGGCGCAGGCGTTCACGAATATCATGGAAATTGGCTTTTACAAACCTATAGATGATCTCTGTGTAAGTTGGCAGTTCCACTGTCGACATGTCCTCGCTATAGACTCAGCATCCCCAATTCGAATGCGCAGAATGGTGGAATCGGAGCAGCAGGCGTTCAGTGATGGCCATGGAACTCGGCTTTAAAAACCGATCGAATGATTCTCTGTTTATTTGTCAATTCTCACAGTCCGACATGTCATCCTAGAGACCGCATCCCAATTCGACTCAGAAGAATTGGTGAGAATCGGAGCAGGCGTTTCCACGAGATATTCATGGAATTGGCTTTTACACACCGATGATGATTCTCTGTGTAGTTGCAATTTCGCCCCATGTCACATGTCATTGTCTAGAGACCGCATCCCCAATTCAACACGCATCAAATATGGTGAGAATTCACAAGCAAAGCTATCAAGAACATATCATAAAATTCGCTATTAAATTTCCATCGTGATTTTCTATTGGCGTTGGCAATTCGCCAACCATTCGAATGTCATGCTAGGCTCCATCCCAATTCGAATGCAGCAAGAATGTTGAGAAATCGGAGCAGGCGTTCACGAGATATCATGGAATTGCTTTTACAAACCGATCGATGATTCTCTGTGTAGTGGCAATTCGCCAACATGTCGACCGTCTCGCTAGAGACTCGCATCCCAATTCGAATGCAGCAAGATGGTGAGAATCGGAGCCGGCGTTCACGTGAGTTTCATGGAATCGGCTTTTACAACCGATCGATATTCCTCTGTGGAGTTGGCATTCCGCCCACAGTTCGACTGTCACATCGCTAAGACTCCATCCCAATTCGAATGCAGCCAAGATGGTGAAATCGTAGCAGCTTTCAGCGAGATATCATGGCAATTGGCTGTTTTTACAAACCGATCGCTGATTCTCTGTGTATTGGCAATTCGCCACATGTCGACATGTCATTGGAGAGACTCGCATCCCAATTCGAATGCAGCAAGAAGGGGAAATCGGAGCAGGCGTTCACGTGATGTCATGGAAATTGCCTTTTTACAAACGATCGAATGATTTTCTGTGTAGTTGGCAATTCGCCAGCGGGCGACATGTCATTGGTAGAGACTCGCAGCTCAATCCGAATGCAGCAAAATGTGAGAATCGAAGCAAGCTTTCAAGAGATATCATGGGAATTGCTCTTTTAAAAGTCCTCATGATCTTCTCTGTGGTATTGGCAATTTCTCCAACATTGGTCGACATGGCCTTGCTAGAGACTCGCACCCCATTCAAACCATCAATATGGTTAGAATCCAGCAAGCTATCAATGAAATTCATAGAATCGCTATAATTGCATCTATGATTTTCTGTGGAGTTGGCAATTCGCCACCAGTCCCGACATGTCTCGCTAGAGACTCGATCCCAATTCGATGCAGCAAGAATGTGAGATGTAGCAGGCTTTCACTTGATTTCATGGAATCGGCCTTTCACAAACCGATCGATGATTCTGCTGTGTATTGCATTCGCCAACATGTCGACATGTCATTGCTAAGACTCGCATCCCAATTCCGATGCCGCAAAATGGTGAGAATCGCAGCATCTTTCAAGAGATATCAGGAAGTTCTCTTTAACATTCCATCAATGATTCTCTGTGTATTTGTTCATTCGCCAACATGTCGACAATGTCATCGCTAAGACTCGCATCCAATTCGAATGCAGCAAGAATGGTGAGAACGGAGCCGGCTTTCACAGTATGTCATGGAAATTCGGCTTTCACAACCGATCGATTATTCTCTGTGTAAGTTGGCAATTCGCAACAGTCGTACATGTCATCGCTAGAGACTCGCATCCCATCGATGCAGCAAGATGGTGAGAATCGGAGCATGGCGTTTTCACGAGAATCATGGAATTGGCTTTTACAAACCGTAGATGATTCTCTGTGTAGTTTGCAATTCGCCAACAGTCGCAAATGTCCAATCGCTAGAGAATCGCATCCCACTCGAATGCAGCAGCATGGTGATAATCGGGCAGGCTTTCACGTGTTCATGGAAATCGGCTTTCACACACCGATCGATGATTCTCTGTGTGTTTTGGCAATTCGCCAACATGTCGACATGTCCTTGCTAATACTCGCACCCAATTCAACGCTCAAGTGGTGGAGAATCCAAGCAAGCTATCAGAAATATCATAGAACTTCGCTATTAAATTTTTTTCCCCCATCTATGATTTTCTGTGGAGTTGGCAATATCCTCCAACATGTCGACATGTCCATCGCTAGTGATCGCATCCCAATTCGAATGCAGCACGAATGGTGATACTCGGAGCAGGAGTTCACGAGATAGCATGGAAATTGGCTTTGAACCAAACCGTAGAGGATCTCTGTGTATCGTTGGCAATTCGCCAACATGTCGAATGTGTCTTCGCTAGAGACTCGCATTTCCACAAATTCGAATGCAGCAAGAATGGGAGGAGCGGAGCAGGCGTTCCGTGTGTCCTGGAAATCGGCTTTTACAAACCGATCGATGATTCTCTGTGGAGTGGCAATTCGCCCTCATGTCGGAATGTCATCGTAGAGATCCGCATCCCATTCGTATGCGGCAAACGAATGGTGAGAATCGGAGCAGGCGGACGAGTCTCATGGAAAATTGGCTTTTACAAACCGATCCGATGATTTCTGTGTAGTTGGCAATTCTGCCACCTGTCGACATTAACTGGTAGAGGGACTCGCTCCACCAAGCGAATGCAGCAAGACTGGTGAGAATCGGAGCAGGCGTTCACGTGATGCATGGAAATGTCTTTTACAAACCATCGATGATTTTCTGTAGTAGTTGGCAATCGCCATCATACGTCGAATGTTCATTGGAGAGACTCGCATCACAATTTCGATGCCAGCAAAAAATTGGTGGGAATCGAAGCAAGCTTTAAAGCGGCTATCATGAATTTCTCTTTAACATTCCATCAGTGATTTCGCGTGTAGTTGAATTCGCCAACATTTCGACAGTCATCGCTAGAGAATCGCATCACAATTCGAATGCAGCAAGAATGGGGAGAATCGGAGCAAGGGCGTTCCGTGAGTCAGGGAAATTGGCTTTTACAAACCGACGATGATTCTCTGCTGTATTGGCAATCGCCATCATGTCGACATGTCATTGGTAGTGCTCGCTCCAATTCGAATGCAGCCCAGATGGTGTGAGACGAAGAACATTTCAAGCGATATCAGGAATTCCTTGTAAAATTCAATACCAAGGGTTTTTCTGTGAGTTGGCAATTAGCAACATGTGACATGTCACGCTAGAGACTAGATCCCAATCGAATGCAGCAAGAATGGTGAGATCGGAGCAGGCGTTCCACGAGCTATATGGAAATTGGCTTGTACAAACCGATCGAATGATTCTCGGTGTATTTGGCAATCGCCAACATGGTCGACATGTCATTGCTAGAGGACTCGATCCCAATTCGAATGCAGCACAGAATGGTGAGAATCGAAGAAAGCGTTCAAGAGATATATGGAGTTCTCGTTTAAAATTCACAAGATTCTATGTGTAGTTGGCAATAGCCAAACATGTCGAACCATGTCATCGTAACGAGACTCGCATGCCCAATTCGAATGCCAGCAGAATGGTGAGAATCGGAGCAGGAGGCCGTTCACGTGATGTAATGGAAATCGGCTTCACACAACGATCGATGATTCTCTGTGTAGTGGCCAATTCGCCAACATGTCGACATTTGTCAGCGCTAGAGAATCGCATCCAATTCAAACGCTCACAAATGGTGAGAATCGAAGCAAGCTATCAAGAAATATCATAGAAATTCGCTTTCTTTAAATTTCGATCTATGAGTTTTCTGTGGAGTGGCACAATTCGCCAACATGTCGACATTTCAGCGATAGTGACTCGCATTCCCAATTCGAATGCAGCAAGATGGTGAGAATCGGAGCCGGCGTTCACGAGATATCATGAAAATTGGCTTTTACAAACCGATCGGATTCTCTGTGTAGTTGGCAATTCGCCAAATGCGACATGTCATTCGCTAGAGATCGCATCCACTTCGAATGCAGCAGAATGGTGCAATCGGAGCAGGCGGGTGTTTTTTTCACGTGATGTCTAAAATCGGCTTTTACAAACCGATCGATGATTATCTGTAGCTTGGCATTTCGCAAAATGTCGACTGTCATTGCTAGAGACTGCATCCGAATTTAAAAACACATATAAATGGTGAGGAAATCAAGCAAGCGTTTCAAGAGGATCATAGAAATTCGCTTTTAAAATTCCATCAAGATTTTTCTGTGTAGTGCACTTCGCCAAAATGTCCGAATGGTCATCGATAGGAGATCGATCCATCGAATGCAGCAAGGATGGTGAGATGTGGAGCAGCATCACTGATGTAGGAAATTGGCTTTTACAAACCGATCGATTGATCTCTGTGTAGTTGGCAATTCGCCAAACTGCGACAGTAATGGCTAGAGGACTCGCCATCCAAATTCAAACGCATCAAAAAATGGTGAGAATTCGAGTTGCAATCTCTTCAAGAGTATCCTTTAGAAATTCGCTTTTAAAATTCATCAATGATTATCTGTGTAGTGGATTCGCCGAACATGGTCGAATGTCATACGCTAGAGCTCGCATCCCAATGCGAAGAAGCAAGGGAATGGTGAGAATCGGAGCAGGCGTTCACGTGATGTAATGGAAATCGGCTTTTAAAACGATCGATGATTCGCTGTGTAGTTGGCAATTCGCCAACATGTCGAATGTCATTGCTAGAGACTCGCATCCCAATTCGAATGAAGCAAAAATGGTGAGAATCGAAGCAAGCTTTCAAGAGGTGTCATGAAAATTGTCTTTTTTGATTGATCGATGATTTCTGTGTAGTTGGCAATTCGCCACGGTCGAATGTCACGCTAGAGACTTGGCTCGCATCCAATTCGGAATGCAAGCAACAATGCTGAGAATCGGAGCAGGCGTTCACGTGATGTCATGGAAATCGGACTTGACAAACCGATCGATGATTCTCTGTTAGTTGGCAATTCGGCACAGTCGACATGGCATCGCTAGAGACTCGCATCCAATTCAAAAACGCATCAAAAAATGGTGAAAATCGAAGCAAGCTTTCAAGAGATATCATGGAAGTTATCTTTAAAAAATTCCATCAATGATTCTCTGTGTAGTTGGCAATTCGCCACATGTCGAATTGTCATGATAGAGACTCGGCATCCCAATCGAATGAAGGCAAGAATGGTGGATCGGAGCAGGCATTCACGTGATGTCATGACACAATTCGGCTTTACAAACCGATCGATGATATCGTGTAGTTGGCAATTCGCCACATGTAGACAAGGTCATACACTAGAGACTGCATCCCAAGATCGAATGCAGAAGAATGGTTAGATCGGGAGGCGTGTGCACGTGCTTGTGATGGGAAATTGGCTTTACACACCGATCGAGATTCTCTGTGTAGTTGATTACGCCAACGTGTAATGTCATTGCTAGAGAATCGCATCCAATTCGAATGCAGCAATTGGTGAGAATCGGCGCAAATCTTTCAAAAAAGATATCATGAAAATGGTATTTAATTGATCGGATGATTTTTTTGTTTTTCCCCTCTGTGGAGTGCCAATTCGCCAACACTTGCGACATGTCATCGCTAGAGACTCGCATCCCTTCGAAGGCTAGCAAGAATGGGAGATCGAAGCAACCTTTCAAGAGTAGCATGGAAAATTGTCTTTTAAATTCGATCGATGATTCTATGTAGTTGCAAGTCGCAACCATGTCGATATATCATAGCGAGAGACTGAATCCCAATTCGAATGCAGCAAGATGGTGAGAATCGACGCAAGCTTTCAAAAAGTTATCATAGTAATTCCTTTAAAATTTCGTCATGATCTCTGTGTAGTTGGCAATTCGCCAACATGTCGACCTGTCATCGAGAGACTCGCATCCCAATTCGAATGGCAGCAAGAATGGTGTGAATCGGAGGAGGCGTTCAGTGAGTCATTTAAACGGGTTTTCAAAAACCAAGTTTGATATCTCTGGTAGTTGGCAAGTCGCCACATGTCGACATGGCATGCTAGAGACTTCGCATCAGAATTTAACGCCATCTAAATGGGTGAAATCGAAAGCAAGCTTTCAAAAGATATCATGGAAAATGGTCTTTACATTTCGATCATGGATACTCTGTGAGTTGGCAATTCGCCACACTTCGACAGTCATCGCTAGAGGATTGCATCCCAATTCGGCATGCAGCAAGAATGGTGAGATCGGAGCAGGCGTTCCGGAAGATGGAAAATCCGTCTTTACAAAACGATCGATGATTCTCTGGTAGTTGGCAATTCGCCAAATGTCGAAATGTCATTACTAGGAGCAACGCATCCAATTCGAATGCCGCAAGAATGGTGAGAATCGGAGCACGGCGTTCAGGTGATGTCAAGGAAATGTCTTTTACAAAGGAAACAATGGTCTCTGAGTAGTTGTCAATTCGCAACAGTCGACATGTCATCGCTAGAGGACTCGCATCCAATCGAAGCAGCAAAAATGGTGAGAATCGAAGCCATCTTTCAAGAGATATCATGAAAATTAGCATTAAAAAATTCGATAGTGATTCTCGTGTAGTTGGCCAATTAGCCAACATGTCGACATGTCATCGCTAGAGACTCGCATCCCAATTCGAATGAAGCAAGAATGGTGAGATTTGGAGCAGGCGTCACGTGATGTCGGAAATTGGCTTTTACAAACGAGCGATGATTCTCTGGTGTTGCAATTCCGCCAATGTCGACCTGCTCTTGCTAGAGCTCGATCCCAAATTCAAACGCACAAAAATGGTGAAGAATCAAGCAAGCTGTCAAGAGATATCATAGAAATTCGCTTTTAAATTCCACAATGATTTTCTGTGTAGTTGGCATTCGCAAACATGTCGAAATGTCATCGCTAGTGGAGACTCGCATCCCAATCGCAATGCGCAAGCATGGTGAGACTCGGCAGCAGGCGTTCACGTGATGTCATGGAATCCCCCGGCTTTTACAAACCGAGATGAGTCTTGTGTGTGGGCAATTCGCCCAAATGTCGACATGTCATTGCTAGAGACTCGCATCCCAATTCGAATCGCAAGAATGGTGGCGAATCGAAGCAAGCTTTCAAGAGTATAATGGAATCGCTTTTAAATTTCCATCATGATTCTCTGTGTAGTTGGCAATCGCCAACATGTCGGACATGTCATCGCTAGAGACCTCGCATCCCAATTCAATGCAGCAACAATGGTGAGAATCGGAGCAGGCGTTCCGTGAAGTCATGGAATCGGCTTTTACAAACCGTCGATGATTCTCTGTGTAGTTGCGCAATTCGCCAACATGTCGACATGTCATTGCTAGAGACTCCCCATCCCAATTCAACGCATCAAAAATGGTGAGAATCGAAGCAAGTTTCAGAGAATCATAGAAATTCTCTTTTAAAATTCCATCAATGATTCTCTGTGTAGTTGGAATTCGCAAACATGTCGACATGGTCATGATAGAGGACTCGATCCAATTGAAGGCAGCAAGAATGGTGAGAATCGGAGCAGGCGTTCACGTGATGTCATGGAAATCGGCTTGACAAAAAACCGATTGATGATTCCTGTGTAGTTGGCAATTCGCCAACAGTCGACATGTCATTGCTAGAAGACTCGCACTCCCAATGCGAATGCACAAGAAGGTGAGAATCGAAGCAAGCTTTTAAGAGATATCATAGAAATTCGCTTTAAAATTCGTCATGGTTATCTGTGTAGTTGGCAATTCGCCAACATGTCGACATGTCATCGCTAGAGATAGCATCCCATATTCGAATGCAGCAAGAATGGTGAGAATCGAAAAAATGCGTTCACGTGATGTCTGGAAAGCTTTTAAAATTCGATCGAGAGTTCTCCTGGAGTTGGCAATTCGCCAACATGTCGACAGTCATCGCTAGAGACTCGCATCCCAATCAACGCATCAAAATGGTGGAGAATCGAAGCAAGCGTTCAAGAGATATAATAGAAATTCGCTTTTTAAAAATTCCATCAATGTCTCGGTTAGTTGGCATCGCCAAACATGTCGACATGTCATCGCTAGAGACTCGCATCCCAATTCGAATCAGCAAGAATGGGGAGAATGGGGAGCAGCGTTCACGTGAGTCCTGGAAATCGGCTTTTAACAAACATATCGATGATTCTCTGTGTAGTTGGCAATCGCCAACCATGTTGACATGTCATCGCTAGAGGATCGCATACCAATTCGAATATAGCAAGGGAATGGTGAGAATCGGAGAGCGTTCAAGTGATGTCAGGGAACTCGGCGTTTACAAACAGACGATGATTCTCTCTTAGTTGGACAATTCGCCAACATGTCGACAGGTCATTGCTAGTGACTTCGCATCCCAATTGAAGCAGCAAAAATGGTGAGAATCGAAGCAAGCTTTCAAGAGTTATAATGACAATGTCCTTTTTAATTCGATCGTGATTCTCTGTATAGTTGGCAATCGACAACATGTCGACATCTCATCGCTAGAGGACTCGTATCCCAATTCGAATGCACAAAATGGTGAGGAATCGGAGCAGGCGTTCAACGTGCGTCATGGAAATCGGCTGTTACAAACCGATCGTGATTCTCTGTTGTAGGTGGCAATTCGCCAACATGTCGGAATGTCATTGCTAGAGATCGCACCCAATTCACAACGCATCACAAAATGGTGAGAGATCGAAGCAAGCTTTCAAGAGAATCATGAAATTGCTTCAAAAATGTTCAATGATTCTC
>JALJAT010000110.1:10000-48196 GCA_034768735.1 Schistosoma mekongi | reverse complement strand
TCATCAACCACATTGCCACTTCACTATATGTCCAATTCCACGTGAATACTTTAGCATTGCCGGCATCCATTGTTTCCACACATCTCACTGAAACACACACACACACTCTCTCTTTTTTAAATTGCACGCTCACTCTCCCACTCACTATCTCTCCATCTCTTCCTCATACACACACTCAGCACATCATTAATCCTGTTGAATTCACTAACTCCCGTACGTGTTCATTTTGTCACTATTGCAAAATTTCACCTATCCAATGCATACTATTATCCATGTTAATGCCACACCACTTGCATACAAAAGCATTCTCACAATCTACTACATGAATATGCATGATAGAACAAATCGAA
Source organism: Schistosoma mekongi (assembly GCA_034768735.1). Classification (NCBI taxonomy): domain Eukaryota; kingdom Metazoa; phylum Platyhelminthes; class Trematoda; order Strigeidida; family Schistosomatidae; genus Schistosoma; species Schistosoma mekongi. Next base: position 47,846 of record JALJAT010000110.1, on the reverse strand, counting down.
GTGTACCACATGGGACTATATCGATCGAAGAATATTGTATTGAACGATAATAGAAGATGTCCCTTGTGCAATAGTCAGTCTGTCATTGTTTGAAGCCGATGTAAGTGATCATGTGCAAATAAATGTGGAGCTTGAACATTAAGTCTAGTGAATAATAAGTGTGAGATTTAATGAGTAGTATATAACGTGGATAATCTGGCAACAATGAAATGGATATGGTGACATTTGTGCTACAAATCAATTGGTGATATGTATGAGATAGTGGTAAGCAATAATTTATTGACGAGTATTAGGAGATAAAGAAGGTTATTGTTGAGAATATATTCGAATAGGTGGTAAATTGGTGTTAATTTGCAGAGAGGTGTTTTATTGCTGAGTTATTGGAAATAACCAGACGGTATACTGATAGGTGGTGCTTAAACTTACCTGGCGCCGGGTTCAGGGTGATCAGGAATGCTCTGACCCCGGGTGGAGGCTCACCATTGCACCTCGGTGGGTTGAAACTCGCGACGAACCCTAATCGGGTGCGCTCGGGCGTGTAGTTTTTGTCAGTGGGGAGGCCTCACGGTCCTCCCTTTAATTACGAACATAGTCTATCAGGTAATCAGTCCTGCATCACTCACACAATCAATCTCTCCCCTCTCCACCTACTCATATCACCACAACTAAACTCACTTCACATCACCTCACCTACTCTCCATCTCTTCATCACTACTCATCAACGTCAATCACACTAAACTAACGCTAACAACTCTACAACACATTTATGCATAAAACTACCTTCGCCAAATTCATCCTCACACAATCACATGCACTCTCACACACATCACTCTCACGTCATTCACATAGCACTTCTCATCAACCAACTAGTCCATTCAAAACAACGCCCATCATCATTTACACTATCCCACTATCATCAACCACATTGCCACTTCACTATATGTCCAATTCCACGTGAATACTTTAGCATTGCCGGCATCCATTGTTTCCACACATCTCACTGAAACACACACACACACACACACTCTCTCTCTTTTTTAAATTGCACGCTCACTCTCCCACTCACTATCTCTCCATCTCTTCCTCATACACACACTCATGCACAGATTATCAATCACAATCTTTCGCTATCACTGTCTCCCCCTCTCATACTACACTACACTCAGCACATCATTAATCCTGTTGAATTCACTAACTCCCGTACGTGTTCATTTTGTCACTATTGCAAAATTTCACCTATCCAATGCATACTATTATCCATGTTAATGCCACACCACTTGCATACAAAAGCATTCTCACAATCTACTACATGAATATGCATGATAGAACAAATCGAAGTGTACCACATGGGACTATATCGATCGAAGAATATTGTATTGAACGATAATAGAAGATGTCCCTTGTGCAATAGTCAGTCTGTCATTGTTTGAAGCCGATGTAAGTGATCATGTGCAAATAAATGTGGAGCTTGAACATTAAGTCTAGTGAATAATAAGTGTGAGATTTAATGAGTAGTATATAACGTGGATAATCTGGCAACAATGAAATGGATATGGTGACATTTGTGCTACAAATCAATTGGTGATATGTATGAGATAGTGGTAAGCAATAATTTATTGACGAGTATTAGGAGATAAAGAAGGTTATTGTTGAGAATATATTCGAATAGGTGGTAAATTGGTGTTAATTTGCAGAGAGGTGTTTTATTGCTGAGTTATTGGAAATAACCAGACGGTATACTGATAGGTGGTGCTTAAACTTACCTGGCGCCGGGTTCAGGGTGATCAGGAATGCTCTGACCCCGGGTGGAGGCTCACCATTGCACCTCGGTGGGTTGAAACTCGCGACGAACCCTAATCGGGTGCGCTCGGGCGTGTAGTTTTTGTCAGTGGGGAGGCCTCACGGTCCTCCCTTTAATTACGAACATAGTCTATCAGGTAATCAGTCCTGCATCACTCACACAATCAATCTCTCCCCTCTCCACCTACTCATATCACCACAACTAAACTCACTTCACATCACCTCACCTACTCTCCATCTCTTCATCACTACTCATCAACGTCAATCACACTAAACTAACGCTAACAACTCTACAACACATTTATGCATAAAACTACCTTCGCCAAATTCATCCTCACACATCACATGCACTCTCACACACATCACTCTCACGTCATTCACATAGCACTTCTCATCAACCAACTAGTCCATTCAAAACAACGCCCATCATCATTTACACTATCCCACTATCATCAACCACATTGCCACTTCACTATATGTCCAATTCCACGTGAATACTTTAGCATTGCCGGCATCCATTGTTTCCACACATCTCACTGAAACACACACACACACTCTCTCTTTTTTAAATTGCACGCTCACTCTCCCACTCACTATCTCTCCATCTCTTCATCACTACTCATCAACGTCAATCACACTAAACTAACGCTAACAACTCTACAACACATTTATGCATAAAACTACCTTCGCCAAATTCATCCTCACACATCACATGCACTCTCACACACATCACTCTCACGTCATTCACATAGCACTTCTCATCAACCAACTAGTCCATTCAAAACAACGCCCATCATCATTTACACTATCCCACTATCATCAACCACATTGCCACTTCACTATATGTCCAATTCCACGTGAATACTTTAGCATTGCCGGCATCCATTGTTTCCACACATCTCACTGAAACACACACACACACTCTCTCTCTTTTTTAAATTGCACGCTCACTCTCCCACTCACTATCTCTCCATCTCTTCCTCATACACACACTCATGCACAGATTATCAATCACAATCTTTCGCTATCACTGTCTCCCCCTCTCATACTACACTACACTCAGCACATCATTAATCCTGTTGAATTCACTAACTCCCGTACGTGTTCATTTTGTCACTATTGCAAAATTTCACCTATCCAATGCATACTATTATCCATGTTAATGCCACACCACTTGCATACAAAAGCATTCTCACAATCTACTACATGAATATGCATGATAGAACAAATCGAAGTGTACCACATGGGACTATATCGATCGAAGAATATTGTATTGAACGATAATAGAAGATGTCCCTTGTGCAATAGTCAGTCTGTCATTGTTTGAAGCCGATGTAAGTGATCATGTGCAAATAAATGTGGAGCTTGAACATTAAGTCTAGTGAATAATAAGTGTGAGATTTAATGAGTAGTATATAACGTGGATAATCTGGCAACAATGAAATGGATATGGTGACATTTGTGCTACAAATCAATTGGTGATATGTATGAGATAGTGGTAAGCAATAATTTATTGACGAGTATTAGGAGATAAAGAAGGTTATTGTTGAGAATATATTCGAATAGGTGGTAAATTGGTGTTAATTTGCAGAGAGGTGTTTTATTGCTGAGTTATTGGAAATAACCAGACGGTATACTGATAGGTGGTGCTTAAACTTACCTGGCGCCGGGTTCAGGGTGATCAGGAATGCTCTGACCCCGGGTGGAGGCTCACCATTGCACCTCGGTGGGTTGAAACTCGCGACGAACCCTAATCGGGTGCGCTCGGGCGTGTAGTTTTTGTCAGTGGGGAGGCCTCACGGTCCTCCCTTTAATTACGAACATAGTCTATCAGGTAATCAGTCCTGCATCACTCACACAATCAATCTCTCCCCTCTCCACCTACTCATATCACCACAACTAAACTCACTTCACATCACCTCACCTACTCTCCATCTCTTCATCACTACTCATCAACGTCAATCACACTAAACTAACGCTAACAACTCTACAACACATTTATGCATAAAACTACCTTCGCCAAATTCATCCTCACACATCACATGCACTCTCACACACATCACTCTCACGTCATTCACATAGCACTTCTCATCAACCAACTAGTCCATTCAAAACAACGCCCATCATCATTTACACTATCCCACTATCATCAACCACATTGCCACTTCACTATATGTCCAATTCCACGTGAATACTTTAGCATTGCCGGCATCCATTGTTTCCACACATCTCACTGAAACACACACACACACACACTCTCTCTCTTTTTTAAATTGCACGCTCACTCTCCCACTCACTATCTCTCCATCTCTTCATCACTACTCATCAACGTCAATCACACTAAACTAACGCTAACAACTCTACAACACATTTATGCATAAAACTACCTTCGCCAAATTCATCCTCACACATCACATGCACTCTCACACACATCACTCTCACGTCATTCACATAGCACTTCTCATCAACCAACTAGTCCATTCAAAACAACGCCCATCATCATTTACACTATCCCACTATCATCAACCACATTGCCACTTCACTATATGTCCAATTCCACGTGAATACTTTAGCATTGCCGGCATCCATTGTTTCCACACATCTCACTGAAACACACACACACACTCTCTCTTTTTTAAATTGCACGCTCACTCTCCCACTCACTATCTCTCCATCTCTTCATCACTACTCATCAACGTCAATCACACTAAACTAACGCTAACAACTCTACAACACATTTATGCATAAAACTACCTTCGCCAAATTCATCCTCACACATCACATGCACTCTCACACACATCACTCTCACGTCATTCACATAGCACTTCTCATCAACCAACTAGTCCATTCAAAACAACGCCCATCATCATTTACACTATCCCACTATCATCAACCACATTGCCACTTCACTATATGTCCAATTCCACGTGAATACTTTAGCATTGCCGGCATCCATTGTTTCCACACATCTCACTGAAACACACACACACACTCTCTCTTTTTTAAATTGCACGCTCACTCTCCCACTCACTATCTCTCCATCTCTTCATCACTACTCATCAACGTCAATCACACTAAACTAACGCTAACAACTCTACAACACATTTATGCATAAAACTACCTTCGCCAAATTCATCCTCACACATCACATGCACTCTCACACACATCACTCTCACGTCATTCACATAGCACTTCTCATCAACCAACTAGTCCATTCAAAACAACGCCCATCATCATTTACACTATCCCACTATCATCAACCACATTGCCACTTCACTATATGTCCAATTCCACGTGAATACTTTAGCATTGCCGGCATCCATTGTTTCCACACATCTCACTGAAACACACACACACACTCTCTCTTTTTTAAATTGCACGCTCACTCTCCCACTCACTATCTCTCCATCTCTTCATCACTACTCATCAACGTCAATCACACTAAACTAACGCTAACAACTCTACAACACATTTATGCATAAAACTACCTTCGCCAAATTCATCCTCACACATCACATGCACTCTCACACACATCACTCTCACGTCATTCACATAGCACTTCTCATCAACCAACTAGTCCATTCAAAACAACGCCCATCATCATTTACACTATCCCACTATCATCAACCACATTGCCACTTCACTATATGTCCAATTCCACGTGAATACTTTAGCATTGCCGGCATCCATTGTTTCCACACATCTCACTGAAACACACACACACACACACTCTCTCTTTTATAAATTGCACGCTCACTCTCCCACTCACTATCTCTCCATCTCTTCATCACTACTCATCAACGTCAATCACACTAAACTAACGCTAACAACTCTACAACACATTTATGCATAAAACTACCTTCGCCAAATTCATCCTCACACATCACATGCACTCTCACACACATCACTCTCACGTCATTCACATAGCACTTCTCATCAACCAACTAGTCCATTCAAAACAACGCCCATCATCATTTACACTATCCCACTATCATCAACCACATTGCCACTTCACTATATGTCCAATTCCACGTGAATACTTTAGCATTGCCGGCATCCATTGTTTCCACACATCTCACTGAAACACACACACACACTCTCTCTTTTTTAAATTGCACGCTCACTCTCCCACTCACTATCTCTCCATCTCTTCATCACTACTCATCAACGTCAATCACACTAAACTAACGCTAACAACTCTACAACACATTTATGCATAAAACTACCTTCGCCAAATTCATCCTCACACATCACATGCACTCTCACACACATCACTCTCACGTCATTCACATAGCACTTCTCATCAACCAACTAGTCCATTCAAAACAACGCCCATCATCATTTACACTATCCCACTATCATCAACCACATTGCCACTTCACTATATGTCCAATTCCACGTGAATACTTTAGCATTGCCGGCATCCATTGTTTCCACACATCTCACTGAAACACACACACACACTCTCTCTCTTTTTTAAATTGCACGCTCACTCTCCCACTCACTATCTCTCCATCTCTTCCTCATACACACACTCATGCACAGATTATCAATCACAATCTTTCGCTATCACTGTCTCCCCCTCTCATACTACACTACACTCAGCACATCATTAATCCTGTTGAATTCACTAACTCCCGTACGTGTTCATTTTGTCACTATTGCAAAATTTCACCTATCCAATGCATACTATTATCCATGTTAATGCCACACCACTTGCATACAAAAGCATTCTCACAATCTACTACATGAATATGCATGATAGAACAAATCGAAGTGTACCACATGGGACTATATCGATCGAAGAATATTGTATTGAACGATAATAGAAGATGTCCCTTGTGCAATAGTCAGTCTGTCATTGTTTGAAGCCGATGTAAGTGATCATGTGCAAATAAATGTGGAGCTTGAACATTAAGTCTAGTGAATAATAAGTGTGAGATTTAATGAGTAGTATATAACGTGGATAATCTGGCAACAATGAAATGGATATGGTGACATTTGTGCTACAAATCAATTGGTGATATGTATGAGATAGTGGTAAGCAATAATTTATTGACGAGTATTAGGAGATAAAGAAGGTTATTGTTGAGAATATATTCGAATAGGTGGTAAATTGGTGTTAATTTGCAGAGAGGTGTTTTATTGCTGAGTTATTGGAAATAACCAGACGGTATACTGATAGGTGGTGCTTAAACTTACCTGGCGCCGGGTTCAGGGTGATCAGGAATGCTCTGACCCCGGGTGGAGGCTCACCATTGCACCTCGGTGGGTTGAAACTCGCGACGAACCCTAATCGGGTGCGCTCGGGCGTGTAGTTTTTGTCAGTGGGGAGGCCTCACGGTCCTCCCTTTAATTACGAACATAGTCTATCAGGTAATCAGTCCTGCATCACTCACACAATCAATCTCTCCCCTCTCCACCTACTCATATCACCACAACTAAACTCACTTCACATCACCTCACCTACTCTCCATCTCTTCCTCATACACACACTCATGCACAGATTATCAATCACAATCTTTCGCTATCACTGTCTCCCCCTCTCATACTACACTACACTCAGCACATCATTAATCCTGTTGAATTCACTAACTCCCGTACGTGTTCATTTTGTCACTATTGCAAAATTTCACCTATCCAATGCATACTATTATCCATGTTAATGCCACACCACTTGCATACAAAAGCATTCTCACAATCTACTACATGAATATGCATGATAGAACAAATCGAAGTGTACCACATGGGACTATATCGATCGAAGAATATTGTATTGAACGATAATAGAAGATGTCCCTTGTGCAATAGTCAGTCTGTCATTGTTTGAAGCCGATGTAAGTGATCATGTGCAAATAAATGTGGAGCTTGAACATTAAGTCTAGTGAATAATAAGTGTGAGATTTAATGAGTAGTATATAACGTGGATAATCTGGCAACAATGAAATGGATATGGTGACATTTGTGCTACAAATCAATTGGTGATATGTATGAGATAGTGGTAAGCAATAATTTATTGACGAGTATTAGGAGATAAAGAAGGTTATTGTTGAGAATATATTCGAATAGGTGGTAAATTGGTGTTAATTTGCAGAGAGGTGTTTTATTGCTGAGTTATTGGAAATAACCAGACGGTATACTGATAGGTGGTGCTTAAACTTACCTGGCGCCGGGTTCAGGGTGATCAGGAATGCTCTGACCCCGGGTGGAGGCTCACCATTGCACCTCGGTGGGTTGAAACTCGCGACGAACCCTAATCGGGTGCGCTCGGGCGTGTAGTTTTTGTCAGTGGGGAGGCCTCACGGTCCTCCCTTTAATTACGAACATAGTCTATCAGGTAATCAGTCCTGCATCACTCACACAATCAATCTCTCCCCTCTCCACCTACTCATATCACCACAACTAAACTCACTTCACATCACCTCACCTACTCTCCATCTCTTCCTCATACACACACTCATGCACAGATTATCAATCACAATCTTTCGCTATCACTGTCTCCCCCTCTCATACTACACTACACTCAGCACATCATTAATCCTGTTGAATTCACTAACTCCCGTACGTGTTCATTTTGTCACTATTGCAAAATTTCACCTATCCAATGCATACTATTATCCATGTTAATGCCACACCACTTGCATACAAAAGCATTCTCACAATCTACTACATGAATATGCATGATAGAACAAATCGAAGTGTACCACATGGGACTATATCGATCGAAGAATATTGTATTGAACGATAATAGAAGATGTCCCTTGTGCAATAGTCAGTCTGTCATTGTTTGAAGCCGATGTAAGTGATCATGTGCAAATAAATGTGGAGCTTGAACATTAAGTCTAGTGAATAATAAGTGTGAGATTTAATGAGTAGTATATAACGTGGATAATCTGGCAACAATGAAATGGATATGGTGACATTTGTGCTACAAATCAATTGGTGATATGTATGAGATAGTGGTAAGCAATAATTTATTGACGAGTATTAGGAGATAAAGAAGGTTATTGTTGAGAATATATTCGAATAGGTGGTAAATTGGTGTTAATTTGCAGAGAGGTGTTTTATTGCTGAGTTATTGGAAATAACCAGACGGTATACTGATAGGTGGTGCTTAAACTTACCTGGCGCCGGGTTCAGGGTGATCAGGAATGCTCTGACCCCGGGTGGAGGCTCACCATTGCACCTCGGTGGGTTGAAACTCGCGACGAACCCTAATCGGGTGCGCTCGGGCGTGTAGTTTTTGTCAGTGGGGAGGCCTCACGGTCCTCCCTTTAATTACGAACATAGTCTATCAGGTAATCAGTCCTGCATCACTCACACAATCAATCTCTCCCCTCTCCACCTACTCATATCACCACAACTAAACTCACTTCACATCACCTCACCTACTCTCCATCTCTTCCTCATACACACACTCATGCACAGATTATCAATCACAATCTTTCGCTATCACTGTCTCCCCCTCTCATACTACACTACACTCAGCACATCATTAATCCTGTTGAATTCACTAACTCCCGTACGTGTTCATTTTGTCACTATTGCAAAATTTCACCTATCCAATGCATACTATTATCCATGTTAATGCCACACCACTTGCATACAAAAGCATTCTCACAATCTACTACATGAATATGCATGATAGAACAAATCGAAGTGTACCACATGGGACTATATCGATCGAAGAATATTGTATTGAACGATAATAGAAGATGTCCCTTGTGCAATAGTCAGTCTGTCATTGTTTGAAGCCGATGTAAGTGATCATGTGCAAATAAATGTGGAGCTTGAACATTAAGTCTAGTGAATAATAAGTGTGAGATTTAATGAGTAGTATATAACGTGGATAATCTGGCAACAATGAAATGGATATGGTGACATTTGTGCTACAAATCAATTGGTGATATGTATGAGATAGTGGTAAGCAATAATTTATTGACGAGTATTAGGAGATAAAGAAGGTTATTGTTGAGAATATATTCGAATAGGTGGTAAATTGGTGTTAATTTGCAGAGAGGTGTTTTATTGCTGAGTTATTGGAAATAACCAGACGGTATACTGATAGGTGGTGCTTAAACTTACCTGGCGCCGGGTTCAGGGTGATCAGGAATGCTCTGACCCCGGGTGGAGGCTCACCATTGCACCTCGGTGGGTTGAAACTCGCGACGAACCCTAATCGGGTGCGCTCGGGCGTGTAGTTTTTGTCAGTGGGGAGGCCTCACGGTCCTCCCTTTAATTACGAACATAGTCTATCAGGTAATCAGTCCTGCATCACTCACACAATCAATCTCTCCCCTCTCCACCTACTCATATCACCACAACTAAACTCACTTCACATCACCTCACCTACTCTCCATCTCTTCCTCATACACACACTCATGCACAGATTATCAATCACAATCTTTCGCTATCACTGTCTCCCCCTCTCATACTACACTACACTCAGCACATCATTAATCCTGTTGAATTCACTAACTCCCGTACGTGTTCATTTTGTCACTATTGCAAAATTTCACCTATCCAATGCATACTATTATCCATGTTAATGCCACACCACTTGCATACAAAAGCATTCTCACAATCTACTACATGAATATGCATGATAGAACAAATCGAAGTGTACCACATGGGACTATATCGATCGAAGAATATTGTATTGAACGATAATAGAAGATGTCCCTTGTGCAATAGTCAGTCTGTCATTGTTTGAAGCCGATGTAAGTGATCATGTGCAAATAAATGTGGAGCTTGAACATTAAGTCTAGTGAATAATAAGTGTGAGATTTAATGAGTAGTATATAACGTGGATAATCTGGCAACAATGAAATGGATATGGTGACATTTGTGCTACAAATCAATTGGTGATATGTATGAGATAGTGGTAAGCAATAATTTATTGACGAGTATTAGGAGATAAAGAAGGTTATTGTTGAGAATATATTCGAATAGGTGGTAAATTGGTGTTAATTTGCAGAGAGGTGTTTTATTGCTGAGTTATTGGAAATAACCAGACGGTATACTGATAGGTGGTGCTTAAACTTACCTGGCGCCGGGTTCAGGGTGATCAGGAATGCTCTGACCCCGGGTGGAGGCTCACCATTGCACCTCGGTGGGTTGAAACTCGCGACGAACCCTAATCGGGTGCGCTCGGGCGTGTAGTTTTTGTCAGTGGGGAGGCCTCACGGTCCTCCCTTTAATTACGAACATAGTCTATCAGGTAATCAGTCCTGCATCACTCACACAATCAATCTCTCCCCTCTCCACCTACTCATATCACCACAACTAAACTCACTTCACATCACCTCACCTACTCTCCATCTCTTCATCACTACTCATCAACGTCAATCACACTAAACTAACGCTAACAACTCTACAACACATTTATGCATAAAACTACCTTCGCCAAATTCATCCTCACACATCACATGCACTCTCACACACATCACTCTCACGTCATTCACATAGCACTTCTCATCAACCAACTAGTCCATTCAAAACAACGCCCATCATCATTTACACTATCCCACTATCATCAACCACATTGCCACTTCACTATATGTCCAATTCCACGTGAATACTTTAGCATTGCCGGCATCCATTGTTTCCACACATCTCACTGAAACACACACACACACTCTCTCTCTTTTTTAAATTGCACGCTCACTCTCCCACTCACTATCTCTCCATCTCTTCCTCATACACACACTCATGCACAGATTATCAATCACAATCTTTCGCTATCACTGTCTCCCCCTCTCATACTACACTACACTCAGCACATCATTAATCCTGTTGAATTCACTAACTCCCGTACGTGTTCATTTTGTCACTATTGCAAAATTTCACCTATCCAATGCATACTATTATCCATGTTAATGCCACACCACTTGCATACAAAAGCATTCTCACAATCTACTACATGAATATGCATGATAGAACAAATCGAAGTGTACCACATGGGACTATATCGATCGAAGAATATTGTATTGAACGATAATAGAAGATGTCCCTTGTGCAATAGTCAGTCTGTCATTGTTTGAAGCCGATGTAAGTGATCATGTGCAAATAAATGTGGAGCTTGAACATTAAGTCTAGTGAATAATAAGTGTGAGATTTAATGAGTAGTATATAACGTGGATAATCTGGCAACAATGAAATGGATATGGTGACATTTGTGCTACAAATCAATTGGTGATATGTATGAGATAGTGGTAAGCAATAATTTATTGACGAGTATTAGGAGATAAAGAAGGTTATTGTTGAGAATATATTCGAATAGGTGGTAAATTGGTGTTAATTTGCAGAGAGGTGTTTTATTGCTGAGTTATTGGAAATAACCAGACGGTATACTGATAGGTGGTGCTTAAACTTACCTGGCGCCGGGTTCAGGGTGATCAGGAATGCTCTGACCCCGGGTGGAGGCTCACCATTGCACCTCGGTGGGTTGAAACTCGCGACGAACCCTAATCGGGTGCGCTCGGGCGTGTAGTTTTTGTCAGTGGGGAGGCCTCACGGTCCTCCCTTTAATTACGAACATAGTCTATCAGGTAATCAGTCCTGCATCACTCACACAATCAATCTCTCCCCTCTCCACCTACTCATATCACCACAACTAAACTCACTTCACATCACCTCACCTACTCTCCATCTCTTCCTCATACACACACTCATGCACAGATTATCAATCACAATCTTTCGCTATCACTGTCTCCCCCTCTCATACTACACTACACTCAGCACATCATTAATCCTGTTGAATTCACTAACTCCCGTACGTGTTCATTTTGTCACTATTGCAAAATTTCACCTATCCAATGCATACTATTATCCATGTTAATGCCACACCACTTGCATACAAAAGCATTCTCACAATCTACTACATGAATATGCATGATAGAACAAATCGAAGTGTACCACATGGGACTATATCGATCGAAGAATATTGTATTGAACGATAATAGAAGATGTCCCTTGTGCAATAGTCAGTCTGTCATTGTTTGAAGCCGATGTAAGTGATCATGTGCAAATAAATGTGGAGCTTGAACATTAAGTCTAGTGAATAATAAGTGTGAGATTTAATGAGTAGTATATAACGTGGATAATCTGGCAACAATGAAATGGATATGGTGACATTTGTGCTACAAATCAATTGGTGATATGTATGAGATAGTGGTAAGCAATAATTTATTGACGAGTATTAGGAGATAAAGAAGGTTATTGTTGAGAATATATTCGAATAGGTGGTAAATTGGTGTTAATTTGCAGAGAGAGGTGTTTTATTGCTGAGTTATTGGAAATAACCAGACGGTATACTGATAGGTGGTGCTTAAACTTACCTGGCGCCGGGTTCAGGGTGATCAGGAATGCTCTGACCCCGGGTGGAGGCTCACCATTGCACCTCGGTGGGTTGAAACTCGCGACGAACCCTAATCGGGTGCGCTCGGGCGTGTAGTTTTTGTCAGTGGGGAGGCCTCACGGTCCTCCCTTTAATTACGAACATAGTCTATCAGGTAATCAGTCCTGCATCACTCACACAATCAATCTCTCCCCTCTCCACCTACTCATATCACCACAACTAAACTCACTTCACATCACCTCACCTACTCTCCATCTCTTCATCACTACTCATCAACGTCAATCACACTAAACTAACGCTAACAACTCTACAACACATTTATGCATAAAACTACCTTCGCCAAATTCATCCTCACACATCACATGCACTCTCACACACATCACTCTCACGTCATTCACATAGCACTTCTCATCAACCAACTAGTCCATTCAAAACAACGCCCATCATCATTTACACTATCCCACTATCATCAACCACATTGCCACTTCACTATATGTCCAATTCCACGTGAATACTTTAGCATTGCCGGCATCCATTGTTTCCACACATCTCACTGAAACACACACACACACTCTCTCTCTTTTTTAAATTGCACGCTCACTCTCCCACTCACTATCTCTCCATCTCTTCCTCATACACACACTCATGCACAGATTATCAATCACAATCTTTCGCTATCACTGTCTCCCCCTCTCATACTACACTACACTCAGCACATCATTAATCCTGTTGAATTCACTAACTCCCGTACGTGTTCATTTTGTCACTATTGCAAAATTTCACCTATCCAATGCATACTATTATCCATGTTAATGCCACACCACTTGCATACAAAAGCATTCTCACAATCTACTACATGAATATGCATGATAGAACAAATCGAAGTGTACCACATGGGACTATATCGATCGAAGAATATTGTATTGAACGATAATAGAAGATGTCCCTTGTGCAATAGTCAGTCTGTCATTGTTTGAAGCCGATGTAAGTGATCATGTGCAAATAAATGTGGAGCTTGAACATTAAGTCTAGTGAATAATAAGTGTGAGATTTAATGAGTAGTATATAACGTGGATAATCTGGCAACAATGAAATGGATATGGTGACATTTGTGCTACAAATCAATTGGTGATATGTATGAGATAGTGGTAAGCAATAATTTATTGACGAGTATTAGGAGATAAAGAAGGTTATTGTTGAGAATATATTCGAATAGGTGGTAAATTGGTGTTAATTTGCAGAGAGGTGTTTTATTGCTGAGTTATTGGAAATAACCAGACGGTATACTGATAGGTGGTGCTTAAACTTACCTGGCGCCGGGTTCAGGGTGATCAGGAATGCTCTGACCCCGGGTGGAGGCTCACCATTGCACCTCGGTGGGTTGAAACTCGCGACGAACCCTAATCGGGTGCGCTCGGGCGTGTAGTTTTTGTCAGTGGGGAGGCCTCACGGTCCTCCCTTTAATTACGAACATAGTCTATCAGGTAATCAGTCCTGCATCACTCACACAATCAATCTCTCCCCTCTCCACCTACTCATATCACCACAACTAAACTCACTTCACATCACCTCACCTACTCTCCATCTCTTCATCACTACTCATCAACGTCAATCACACTAAACTAACGCTAACAACTCTACAACACATTTATGCATAAAACTACCTTCGCCAAATTCATCCTCACACATCACATGCACTCTCACACACATCACTCTCACGTCATTCACATAGCACTTCTCATCAACCAACTAGTCCATTCAAAACAACGCCCATCATCATTTACACTATCCCACTATCATCAACCACATTGCCACTTCACTATATGTCCAATTCCACGTGAATACTTTAGCATTGCCGGCATCCATTGTTTCCACACATCTCACTGAAACACACACACACACTCTCTCTCTTTTTTAAATTGCACGCTCACTCTCCCACTCACTATCTCTCCATCTCTTCATCACTACTCATCAACGTCAATCACACTAAACTAACGCTAACAACTCTACAACACATTTATGCATAAAACTACCTTCGCCAAATTCATCCTCACACATCACATGCACTCTCACACACATCACTCTCACGTCATTCACATAGCACTTCTCATCAACCAACTAGTCCATTCAAAACAACGCCCATCATCATTTACACTATCCCACTATCATCAACCACATTGCCACTTCACTATATGTCCAATTCCACGTGAATACTTTAGCATTGCCGGCATCCATTGTTTCCACACATCTCACTGAAACACACACACACACACACTCTCTCTCTTTTTTAAATTGCACGCTCACTCTCCCACTCACTATCTCTCCATCTCTTCATCACTACTCATCAACGTCAATCACACTAAACTAACGCTAACAACTCTACAACACATTTATGCATAAAACTACCTTCGCCAAATTCATCCTCACACATCACATGCACTCTCACACACATCACTCTCACGTCATTCACATAGCACTTCTCATCAACCAACTAGTCCATTCAAAACAACGCCCATCATCATTTACACTATCCCACTATCATCAACCACATTGCCACTTCACTATATGTCCAATTCCACGTGAATACTTTAGCATTGCCGGCATCCATTGTTTCCACACATCTCACTGAAACACACACACACACACACACACACTCTCTCTTTTTTAAATTGCACGCTCACTCTCCCACTCACTATCTCTCCATCTCTTCATCACTACTCATCAACGTCAATCACACTAAACTAACGCTAACAACTCTACAACACATTTATGCATAAAACTACCTTCGCCAAATTCATCCTCACACATCACATGCACTCTCACACACATCACTCTCACGTCATTCACATAGCACTTCTCATCAACCAACTAGTCCATTCAAAACAACGCCCATCATCATTTACACTATCCCACTATCATCAACCACATTGCCACTTCACTATATGTCCAATTCCACGTGAATACTTTAGCATTGCCGGCATCCATTGTTTCCACACATCTCACTGAAACACACACACACACACACACACTCTCTCTCTTTTTTAAATTGCACGCTCACTCTCCCACTCACTATCTCTCCATCTCTTCCTCATACACACACTCATGCACAGATTATCAATCACAATCTTTCGCTATCACTGTCTCCCCCTCTCATACTACACTACACTCAGCACATCATTAATCCTGTTGAATTCACTAACTCCCGTACGTGTTCATTTTGTCACTATTGCAAAATTTCACCTATCCAATGCATACTATTATCCATGTTAATGCCACACCACTTGCATACAAAAGCATTCTCACAATCTACTACATGAATATGCATGATAGAACAAATCGAAGTGTACCACATGGGACTATATCGATCGAAGAATATTGTATTGAACGATAATAGAAGATGTCCCTTGTGCAATAGTCAGTCTGTCATTGTTTGAAGCCGATGTAAGTGATCATGTGCAAATAAATGTGGAGCTTGAACATTAAGTCTAGTGAATAATAAGTGTGAGATTTAATGAGTAGTATATAACGTGGATAATCTGGCAACAATGAAATGGATATGGTGACATTTGTGCTACAAATCAATTGGTGATATGTATGAGATAGTGGTAAGCAATAATTTATTGACGAGTATTAGGAGATAAAGAAGGTTATTGTTGAGAATATATTCGAATAGGTGGTAAATTGGTGTTAATTTGCAGAGAGGTGTTTTATTGCTGAGTTATTGGAAATAACCAGACGGTATACTGATAGGTGGTGCTTAAACTTACCTGGCGCCGGGTTCAGGGTGATCAGGAATGCTCTGACCCCGGGTGGAGGCTCACCATTGCACCTCGGTGGGTTGAAACTCGCGACGAACCCTAATCGGGTGCGCTCGGGCGTGTAGTTTTTGTCAGTGGGGAGGCCTCACGGTCCTCCCTTTAATTACGAACATAGTCTATCAGGTAATCAGTCCTGCATCACTCACACAATCAATCTCTCCCCTCTCCACCTACTCATATCACCACAACTAAACTCACTTCACATCACCTCACCTACTCTCCATCTCTTCATCACTACTCATCAACGTCAATCACACTAAACTAACGCTAACAACTCTACAACACATTTATGCATAAAACTACCTTCGCCAAATTCATCCTCACACATCACATGCACTCTCACACACATCACTCTCACGTCATTCACATAGCACTTCTCATCAACCAACTAGTCCATTCAAAACAACGCCCATCATCATTTACACTATCCCACTATCATCAACCACATTGCCACTTCACTATATGTCCAATTCCACGTGAATACTTTAGCATTGCCGGCATCCATTGTTTCCACACATCTCACTGAAACACACACACACACTCTCTCTCTTTTTTAAATTGCACGCTCACTCTCCCACTCACTATCTCTCCATCTCTTCCTCATACACACACTCATGCACAGATTATCAATCACAATCTTTCGCTATCACTGTCTCCCCCTCTCATACTACACTACACTCAGCACATCATTAATCCTGTTGAATTCACTAACTCCCGTACGTGTTCATTTTGTCACTATTGCAAAATTTCACCTATCCAATGCATACTATTATCCATGTTAATGCCACACCACTTGCATACAAAAGCATTCTCACAATCTACTACATGAATATGCATGATAGAACAAATCGAAGTGTACCACATGGGACTATATCGATCGAAGAATATTGTATTGAACGATAATAGAAGATGTCCCTTGTGCAATAGTCAGTCTGTCATTGTTTGAAGCCGATGTAAGTGATCATGTGCAAATAAATGTGGAGCTTGAACATTAAGTCTAGTGAATAATAAGTGTGAGATTTAATGAGTAGTATATAACGTGGATAATCTGGCAACAATGAAATGGATATGGTGACATTTGTGCTACAAATCAATTGGTGATATGTATGAGATAGTGGTAAGCAATAATTTATTGACGAGTATTAGGAGATAAAGAAGGTTATTGTTGAGAATATATTCGAATAGGTGGTAAATTGGTGTTAATTTGCAGAGAGGTGTTTTATTGCTGAGTTATTGGAAATAACCAGACGGTATACTGATAGGTGGTGCTTAAACTTACCTGGCGCCGGGTTCAGGGTGATCAGGAATGCTCTGACCCCGGGTGGAGGCTCACCATTGCACCTCGGTGGGTTGAAACTCGCGACGAACCCTAATCGGGTGCGCTCGGGCGTGTAGTTTTTGTCAGTGGGGAGGCCTCACGGTCCTCCCTTTAATTACGAACATAGTCTATCAGGTAATCAGTCCTGCATCACTCACACAATCAATCTCTCCCCTCTCCACCTACTCATATCACCACAACTAAACTCACTTCACATCACCTCACCTACTCTCCATCTCTTCATCACTACTCATCAACGTCAATCACACTAAACTAACGCTAACAACTCTACAACACATTTATGCATAAAACTACCTTCGCCAAATTCATCCTCACACATCACATGCACTCTCACACACATCACTCTCACGTCATTCACATAGCACTTCTCATCAACCAACTAGTCCATTCAAAACAACGCCCATCATCATTTACACTATCCCACTATCATCAACCACATTGCCACTTCACTATATGTCCAATTCCACGTGAATACTTTAGCATTGCCGGCATCCATTGTTTCCACACATCTCACTGAAACACACACACACACTCTCTCTTTTTTAAATTGCACGCTCACTCTCCCACTCACTATCTCTCCATCTCTTCCTCATACACACACTCATGCACAGATTATCAATCACAATCTTTCGCTATCACTGTCTCCCCCTCTCATACTACACTACACTCAGCACATCATTAATCCTGTTGAATTCACTAACTCCCGTACGTGTTCATTTTGTCACTATTGCAAAATTTCACCTATCCAATGCATACTATTATCCATGTTAATGCCACACCACTTGCATACAAAAGCATTCTCACAATCTACTACATGAATATGCATGATAGAACAAATCGAAGTGTACCACATGGGACTATATCGATCGAAGAATATTGTATTGAACGATAATAGAAGATGTCCCTTGTGCAATAGTCAGTCTGTCATTGTTTGAAGCCGATGTAAGTGATCATGTGCAAATAAATGTGGAGCTTGAACATTAAGTCTAGTGAATAATAAGTGTGAGATTTAATGAGTAGTATATAACGTGGATAATCTGGCAACAATGAAATGGATATGGTGACATTTGTGCTACAAATCAATTGGTGATATGTATGAGATAGTGGTAAGCAATAATTTATTGACGAGTATTAGGAGATAAAGAAGGTTATTGTTGAGAATATATTCGAATAGGTGGTAAATTGGTGTTAATTTGCAGAGAGGTGTTTTATTGCTGAGTTATTGGAAATAACCAGACGGTATACTGATAGGTGGTGCTTAAACTTACCTGGCGCCGGGTTCAGGGTGATCAGGAATGCTCTGACCCCGGGTGGAGGCTCACCATTGCACCTCGGTGGGTTGAAACTCGCGACGAACCCTAATCGGGTGCGCTCGGGCGTGTAGTTTTTGTCAGTGGGGAGGCCTCACGGTCCTCCCTTTAATTACGAACATAGTCTATCAGGTAATCAGTCCTGCATCACTCACACAATCAATCTCTCCCCTCTCCACCTACTCATATCACCACAACTAAACTCACTTCACATCACCTCACCTACTCTCCATCTCTTCCTCATACACACACTCATGCACAGATTATCAATCACAATCTTTCGCTATCACTGTCTCCCCCTCTCATACTACACTACACTCAGCACATCATTAATCCTGTTGAATTCACTAACTCCCGTACGTGTTCATTTTGTCACTATTGCAAAATTTCACCTATCCAATGCATACTATTATCCATGTTAATGCCACACCACTTGCATACAAAAGCATTCTCACAATCTACTACATGAATATGCATGATAGAACAAATCGAAGTGTACCACATGGGACTATATCGATCGAAGAATATTGTATTGAACGATAATAGAAGATGTCCCTTGTGCAATAGTCAGTCTGTCATTGTTTGAAGCCGATGTAAGTGATCATGTGCAAATAAATGTGGAGCTTGAACATTAAGTCTAGTGAATAATAAGTGTGAGATTTAATGAGTAGTATATAACGTGGATAATCTGGCAACAATGAAATGGATATGGTGACATTTGTGCTACAAATCAATTGGTGATATGTATGAGATAGTGGTAAGCAATAATTTATTGACGAGTATTAGGAGATAAAGAAGGTTATTGTTGAGAATATATTCGAATAGGTGGTAAATTGGTGTTAATTTGCAGAGAGGTGTTTTATTGCTGAGTTATTGGAAATAACCAGACGGTATACTGATAGGTGGTGCTTAAACTTACCTGGCGCCGGGTTCAGGGTGATCAGGAATGCTCTGACCCCGGGTGGAGGCTCACCATTGCACCTCGGTGGGTTGAAACTCGCGACGAACCCTAATCGGGTGCGCTCGGGCGTGTAGTTTTTGTCAGTGGGGAGGCCTCACGGTCCTCCCTTTAATTACGAACATAGTCTATCAGGTAATCAGTCCTGCATCACTCACACAATCAATCTCTCCCCTCTCCACCTACTCATATCACCACAACTAAACTCACTTCACATCACCTCACCTACTCTCCATCTCTTCATCACTACTCATCAACGTCAATCACACTAAACTAACGCTAACAACTCTACAACACATTTATGCATAAAACTACCTTCGCCAAATTCATCCTCACACATCACATGCACTCTCACACACATCACTCTCACGTCATTCACATAGCACTTCTCATCAACCAACTAGTCCATTCAAAACAACGCCCATCATCATTTACACTATCCCACTATCATCAACCACATTGCCACTTCACTATATGTCCAATTCCACGTGAATACTTTAGCATTGCCGGCATCCATTGTTTCCACACATCTCACTGAAACACACACACACACTCTCTCTTTTTTAAATTGCACGCTCACTCTCCCACTCACTATCTCTCCATCTCTTCCTCATACACACACTCATGCACAGATTATCAATCACAATCTTTCGCTATCACTGTCTCCCCCTCTCATACTACACTACACTCAGCACATCATTAATCCTGTTGAATTCACTAACTCCCGTACGTGTTCATTTTGTCACTATTGCAAAATTTCACCTATCCAATGCATACTATTATCCATGTTAATGCCACACCACTTGCATACAAAAGCATTCTCACAATCTACTACATGAATATGCATGATAGAACAAATCGAAGTGTACCACATGGGACTATATCGATCGAAGAATATTGTATTGAACGATAATAGAAGATGTCCCTTGTGCAATAGTCAGTCTGTCATTGTTTGAAGCCGATGTAAGTGATCATGTGCAAATAAATGTGGAGCTTGAACATTAAGTCTAGTGAATAATAAGTGTGAGATTTAATGAGTAGTATATAACGTGGATAATCTGGCAACAATGAAATGGATATGGTGACATTTGTGCTACAAATCAATTGGTGATATGTATGAGATAGTGGTAAGCAATAATTTATTGACGAGTATTAGGAGATAAAGAAGGTTATTGTTGAGAATATATTCGAATAGGTGGTAAATTGGTGTTAATTTGCAGAGAGGTGTTTTATTGCTGAGTTATTGGAAATAACCAGACGGTATACTGATAGGTGGTGCTTAAACTTACCTGGCGCCGGGTTCAGGGTGATCAGGAATGCTCTGACCCCGGGTGGAGGCTCACCATTGCACCTCGGTGGGTTGAAACTCGCGACGAACCCTAATCGGGTGCGCTCGGGCGTGTAGTTTTTGTCAGTGGGGAGGCCTCACGGTCCTCCCTTTAATTACGAACATAGTCTATCAGGTAATCAGTCCTGCATCACTCACACAATCAATCTCTCCCCTCTCCACCTACTCATATCACCACAACTAAACTCACTTCACATCACCTCACCTACTCTCCATCTCTTCATCACTACTCATCAACGTCAATCACACTAAACTAACGCTAACAACTCTACAACACATTTATGCATAAAACTACCTTCGCCAAATTCATCCTCACACATCACATGCACTCTCACACACATCACTCTCACGTCATTCACATAGCACTTCTCATCAACCAACTAGTCCATTCAAAACAACGCCCATCATCATTTACACTATCCCACTATCATCAACCACATTGCCACTTCACTATATGTCCAATTCCACGTGAATACTTTAGCATTGCCGGCATCCATTGTTTCCACACATCTCACTGAAACACACACACACACTCTCTCTTTTTTAAATTGCACGCTCACTCTCCCACTCACTATCTCTCCATCTCTTCATCACTACTCATCAACGTCAATCACACTAAACTAACGCTAACAACTCTACAACACATTTATGCATAAAACTACCTTCGCCAAATTCATCCTCACACATCACATGCACTCTCACACACATCACTCTCACGTCATTCACATAGCACTTCTCATCAACCAACTAGTCCATTCAAAACAACGCCCATCATCATTTACACTATCCCACTATCATCAACCACATTGCCACTTCACTATATGTCCAATTCCACGTGAATACTTTAGCATTGCCGGCATCCATTGTTTCCACACATCTCACTGAAACACACACACACACTCTCTCTCTTTTTTAAATTGCACGCTCACTCTCCCACTCACTATCTCTCCATCTCTTCCTCATACACACACTCATGCACAGATTATCAATCACAATCTTTCGCTATCACTGTCTCCCCCTCTCATACTACACTACACTCAGCACATCATTAATCCTGTTGAATTCACTAACTCCCGTACGTGTTCATTTTGTCACTATTGCAAAATTTCACCTATCCAATGCATACTATTATCCATGTTAATGCCACACCACTTGCATACAAAAGCATTCTCACAATCTACTACATGAATATGCATGATAGAACAAATCGAAGTGTACCACATGGGACTATATCGATCGAAGAATATTGTATTGAACGATAATAGAAGATGTCCCTTGTGCAATAGTCAGTCTGTCATTGTTTGAAGCCGATGTAAGTGATCATGTGCAAATAAATGTGGAGCTTGAACATTAAGTCTAGTGAATAATAAGTGTGAGATTTAATGAGTAGTATATAACGTGGATAATCTGGCAACAATGAAATGGATATGGTGACATTTGTGCTACAAATCAATTGGTGATATGTATGAGATAGTGGTAAGCAATAATTTATTGACGAGTATTAGGAGATAAAGAAGGTTATTGTTGAGAATATATTCGAATAGGTGGTAAATTGGTGTTAATTTGCAGAGAGAGGTGTTTTATTGCTGAGTTATTGGAAATAACCAGACGGTATACTGATAGGTGGTGCTTAAACTTACCTGGCGCCGGGTTCAGGGTGATCAGGAATGCTCTGACCCCGGGTGGAGGCTCACCATTGCACCTCGGTGGGTTGAAACTCGCGACGAACCCTAATCGGGTGCGCTCGGGCGTGTAGTTTTTGTCAGTGGGGAGGCCTCACGGTCCTCCCTTTAATTACGAACATAGTCTATCAGGTAATCAGTCCTGCATCACTCACACAATCAATCTCTCCCCTCTCCACCTACTCATATCACCACAACTAAACTCACTTCACATCACCTCACCTACTCTCCATCTCTTCCTCATACACACACTCATGCACAGATTATCAATCACAATCTTTCGCTATCACTGTCTCCCCCTCTCATACTACACTACACTCAGCACATCATTAATCCTGTTGAATTCACTAACTCCCGTACGTGTTCATTTTGTCACTATTGCAAAATTTCACCTATCCAATGCATACTATTATCCATGTTAATGCCACACCACTTGCATACAAAAGCATTCTCACAATCTACTACATGAATATGCATGATAGAACAAATCGAAGTGTACCACATGGGACTATATCGATCGAAGAATATTGTATTGAACGATAATAGAAGATGTCCCTTGTGCAATAGTCAGTCTGTCATTGTTTGAAGCCGATGTAAGTGATCATGTGCAAATAAATGTGGAGCTTGAACATTAAGTCTAGTGAATAATAAGTGTGAGATTTAATGAGTAGTATATAACGTGGATAATCTGGCAACAATGAAATGGATATGGTGACATTTGTGCTACAAATCAATTGGTGATATGTATGAGATAGTGGTAAGCAATAATTTATTGACGAGTATTAGGAGATAAAGAAGGTTATTGTTGAGAATATATTCGAATAGGTGGTAAATTGGTGTTAATTTGCAGAGAGGTGTTTTATTGCTGAGTTATTGGAAATAACCAGACGGTATACTGATAGGTGGTGCTTAAACTTACCTGGCGCCGGGTTCAGGGTGATCAGGAATGCTCTGACCCCGGGTGGAGGCTCACCATTGCACCTCGGTGGGTTGAAACTCGCGACGAACCCTAATCGGGTGCGCTCGGGCGTGTAGTTTTTGTCAGTGGGGAGGCCTCACGGTCCTCCCTTTAATTACGAACATAGTCTATCAGGTAATCAGTCCTGCATCACTCACACAATCAATCTCTCCCCTCTCCACCTACTCATATCACCACAACTAAACTCACTTCACATCACCTCACCTACTCTCCATCTCTTCCTCATACACACACTCATGCACAGATTATCAATCACAATCTTTCGCTATCACTGTCTCCCCCTCTCATACTACACTACACTCAGCACATCATTAATCCTGTTGAATTCACTAACTCCCGTACGTGTTCATTTTGTCACTATTGCAAAATTTCACCTATCCAATGCATACTATTATCCATGTTAATGCCACACCACTTGCATACAAAAGCATTCTCACAATCTACTACATGAATATGCATGATAGAACAAATCGAAGTGTACCACATGGGACTATATCGATCGAAGAATATTGTATTGAACGATAATAGAAGATGTCCCTTGTGCAATAGTCAGTCTGTCATTGTTTGAAGCCGATGTAAGTGATCATGTGCAAATAAATGTGGAGCTTGAACATTAAGTCTAGTGAATAATAAGTGTGAGATTTAATGAGTAGTATATAACGTGGATAATCTGGCAACAATGAAATGGATATGGTGACATTTGTGCTACAAATCAATTGGTGATATGTATGAGATAGTGGTAAGCAATAATTTATTGACGAGTATTAGGAGATAAAGAAGGTTATTGTTGAGAATATATTCGAATAGGTGGTAAATTGGTGTTAATTTGCAGAGAGGTGTTTTATTGCTGAGTTATTGGAAATAACCAGACGGTATACTGATAGGTGGTGCTTAAACTTACCTGGCGCCGGGTTCAGGGTGATCAGGAATGCTCTGACCCCGGGTGGAGGCTCACCATTGCACCTCGGTGGGTTGAAACTCGCGACGAACCCTAATCGGGTGCGCTCGGGCGTGTAGTTTTTGTCAGTGGGGAGGCCTCACGGTCCTCCCTTTAATTACGAACATAGTCTATCAGGTAATCAGTCCTGCATCACTCACACAATCAATCTCTCCCCTCTCCACCTACTCATATCACCACAACTAAACTCACTTCACATCACCTCACCTACTCTCCATCTCTTCCTCATACACACACTCATGCACAGATTATCAATCACAATCTTTCGCTATCACTGTCTCCCCCTCTCATACTACACTACACTCAGCACATCATTAATCCTGTTGAATTCACTAACTCCCGTACGTGTTCATTTTGTCACTATTGCAAAATTTCACCTATCCAATGCATACTATTATCCATGTTAATGCCACACCACTTGCATACAAAAGCATTCTCACAATCTACTACATGAATATGCATGATAGAACAAATCGAAGTGTACCACATGGGACTATATCGATCGAAGAATATTGTATTGAACGATAATAGAAGATGTCCCTTGTGCAATAGTCAGTCTGTCATTGTTTGAAGCCGATGTAAGTGATCATGTGCAAATAAATGTGGAGCTTGAACATTAAGTCTAGTGAATAATAAGTGTGAGATTTAATGAGTAGTATATAACGTGGATAATCTGGCAACAATGAAATGGATATGGTGACATTTGTGCTACAAATCAATTGGTGATATGTATGAGATAGTGGTAAGCAATAATTTATTGACGAGTATTAGGAGATAAAGAAGGTTATTGTTGAGAATATATTCGAATAGGTGGTAAATTGGTGTTAATTTGCAGAGAGGTGTTTTATTGCTGAGTTATTGGAAATAACCAGACGGTATACTGATAGGTGGTGCTTAAACTTACCTGGCGCCGGGTTCAGGGTGATCAGGAATGCTCTGACCCCGGGTGGAGGCTCACCATTGCACCTCGGTGGGTTGAAACTCGCGACGAACCCTAATCGGGTGCGCTCGGGCGTGTAGTTTTTGTCAGTGGGGAGGCCTCACGGTCCTCCCTTTAATTACGAACATAGTCTATCAGGTAATCAGTCCTGCATCACTCACACAATCAATCTCTCCCCTCTCCACCTACTCATATCACCACAACTAAACTCACTTCACATCACCTCACCTACTCTCCATCTCTTCATCACTACTCATCAACGTCAATCACACTAAACTAACGCTAACAACTCTACAACACATTTATGCATAAAACTACCTTCGCCAAATTCATCCTCACACATCACATGCACTCTCACACACATCACTCTCACGTCATTCACATAGCACTTCTCATCAACCAACTAGTCCATTCAAAACAACGCCCATCATCATTTACACTATCCCACTATCATCAACCACATTGCCACTTCACTATATGTCCAATTCCACGTGAATACTTTAGCATTGCCGGCATCCATTGTTTCCACACATCTCACTGAAACACACACACACACACTCTCTCTTTTTTAAATTGCACGCTCACTCTCCCACTCACTATCTCTCCATCTCTTCATCACTACTCATCAACGTCAATCACACTAAACTAACGCTAACAACTCTACAACACATTTATGCATAAAACTACCTTCGCCAAATTCATCCTCACACATCACATGCACTCTCACACACATCACTCTCACGTCATTCACATAGCACTTCTCATCAACCAACTAGTCCATTCAAAACAACGCCCATCATCATTTACACTATCCCACTATCATCAACCACATTGCCACTTCACTATATGTCCAATTCCACGTGAATACTTTAGCATTGCCGGCATCCATTGTTTCCACACATCTCACTGAAACACACACACACACACACTCTCTCTTTTATAAATTGCACGCTCACTCTCCCACTCACTATCTCTCCATCTCTTCCTCATACACACACTCATGCACAGATTATCAATCACAATCTTTCGCTATCACTGTCTCCCCCTCTCATACTACACTACACTCAGCACATCATTAATCCTGTTGAATTCACTAACTCCCGTACGTGTTCATTTTGTCACTATTGCAAAATTTCACCTATCCAATGCATACTATTATCCATGTTAATGCCACACCACTTGCATACAAAAGCATTCTCACAATCTACTACATGAATATGCATGATAGAACAAATCGAAGTGTACCACATGGGACTATATCGATCGAAGAATATTGTATTGAACGATAATAGAAGATGTCCCTTGTGCAATAGTCAGTCTGTCATTGTTTGAAGCCGATGTAAGTGATCATGTGCAAATAAATGTGGAGCTTGAACATTAAGTCTAGTGAATAATAAGTGTGAGATTTAATGAGTAGTATATAACGTGGATAATCTGGCAACAATGAAATGGATATGGTGACATTTGTGCTACAAATCAATTGGTGATATGTATGAGATAGTGGTAAGCAATAATTTATTGACGAGTATTAGGAGATAAAGAAGGTTATTGTTGAGAATATATTCGAATAGGTGGTAAATTGGTGTTAATTTGCAGAGAGGTGTTTTATTGCTGAGTTATTGGAAATAACCAGACGGTATACTGATAGGTGGTGCTTAAACTTACCTGGCGCCGGGTTCAGGGTGATCAGGAATGCTCTGACCCCGGGTGGAGGCTCACCATTGCACCTCGGTGGGTTGAAACTCGCGACGAACCCTAATCGGGTGCGCTCGGGCGTGTAGTTTTTGTCAGTGGGGAGGCCTCACGGTCCTCCCTTTAATTACGAACATAGTCTATCAGGTAATCAGTCCTGCATCACTCACACAATCAATCTCTCCCCTCTCCACCTACTCATATCACCACAACTAAACTCACTTCACATCACCTCACCTACTCTCCATCTCTTCATCACTACTCATCAACGTCAATCACACTAAACTAACGCTAACAACTCTACAACACATTTATGCATAAAACTACCTTCGCCAAATTCATCCTCACACATCACATGCACTCTCACACACATCACTCTCACGTCATTCACATAGCACTTCTCATCAACCAACTAGTCCATTCAAAACAACGCCCATCATCATTTACACTATCCCACTATCATCAACCACATTGCCACTTCACTATATGTCCAATTCCACGTGAATACTTTAGCATTGCCGGCATCCATTGTTTCCACACATCTCACTGAAACACACACACACACTCTCTCTTTTTTAAATTGCACGCTCACTCTCCCACTCACTATCTCTCCATCTCTTCATCACTACTCATCAACGTCAATCACACTAAACTAACGCTAACAACTCTACAACACATTTATGCATAAAACTACCTTCGCCAAATTCATCCTCACACATCACATGCACTCTCACACACATCACTCTCACGTCATTCACATAGCACTTCTCATCAACCAACTAGTCCATTCAAAACAACGCCCATCATCATTTACACTATCCCACTATCATCAACCACATTGCCACTTCACTATATGTCCAATTCCACGTGAATACTTTAGCATTGCCGGCATCCATTGTTTCCACACATCTCACTGAAACACACACACACACACACTCTCTCTCTTTTTTAAATTGCACGCTCACTCTCCCACTCACTATCTCTCCATCTCTTCATCACTACTCATCAACGTCAATCACACTAAACTAACGCTAACAACTCTACAACACATTTATGCATAAAACTACCTTCGCCAAATTCATCCTCACACATCACATGCACTCTCACACACATCACTCTCACGTCATTCACATAGCACTTCTCATCAACCAACTAGTCCATTCAAAACAACGCCCATCATCATTTACACTATCCCACTATCATCAACCACATTGCCACTTCACTATATGTCCAATTCCACGTGAATACTTTAGCATTGCCGGCATCCATTGTTTCCACACATCTCACTGAAACACACACACACACACACACTCTCTCTCTTTTTTAAATTGCACGCTCACTCTCCCACTCACTATCTCTCCATCTCTTCCTCATACACACACTCATGCACAGATTATCAATCACAATCTTTCGCTATCACTGTCTCCCCCTCTCATACTACACTACACTCAGCACATCATTAATCCTGTTGAATTCACTAACTCCCGTACGTGTTCATTTTGTCACTATTGCAAAATTTCACCTATCCAATGCATACTATTATCCATGTTAATGCCACACCACTTGCATACAAAAGCATTCTCACAATCTACTACATGAATATGCATGATAGAACAAATCGAAGTGTACCACATGGGACTATATCGATCGAAGAATATTGTATTGAACGATAATAGAAGATGTCCCTTGTGCAATAGTCAGTCTGTCATTGTTTGAAGCCGATGTAAGTGATCATGTGCAAATAAATGTGGAGCTTGAACATTAAGTCTAGTGAATAATAAGTGTGAGATTTAATGAGTAGTATATAACGTGGATAATCTGGCAACAATGAAATGGATATGGTGACATTTGTGCTACAAATCAATTGGTGATATGTATGAGATAGTGGTAAGCAATAATTTATTGACGAGTATTAGGAGATAAAGAAGGTTATTGTTGAGAATATATTCGAATAGGTGGTAAATTGGTGTTAATTTGCAGAGAGGTGTTTTATTGCTGAGTTATTGGAAATAACCAGACGGTATACTGATAGGTGGTGCTTAAACTTACCTGGCGCCGGGTTCAGGGTGATCAGGAATGCTCTGACCCCGGGTGGAGGCTCACCATTGCACCTCGGTGGGTTGAAACTCGCGACGAACCCTAATCGGGTGCGCTCGGGCGTGTAGTTTTTGTCAGTGGGGAGGCCTCACGGTCCTCCCTTTAATTACGAACATAGTCTATCAGGTAATCAGTCCTGCATCACTCACACAATCAATCTCTCCCCTCTCCACCTACTCATATCACCACAACTAAACTCACTTCACATCACCTCACCTACTCTCCATCTCTTCCTCATACACACACTCATGCACAGATTATCAATCACAATCTTTCGCTATCACTGTCTCCCCCTCTCATACTACACTACACTCAGCACATCATTAATCCTGTTGAATTCACTAACTCCCGTACGTGTTCATTTTGTCACTATTGCAAAATTTCACCTATCCAATGCATACTATTATCCATGTTAATGCCACACCACTTGCATACAAAAGCATTCTCACAATCTACTACATGAATATGCATGATAGAACAAATCGAAGTGTACCACATGGGACTATATCGATCGAAGAATATTGTATTGAACGATAATAGAAGATGTCCCTTGTGCAATAGTCAGTCTGTCATTGTTTGAAGCCGATGTAAGTGATCATGTGCAAATAAATGTGGAGCTTGAACATTAAGTCTAGTGAATAATAAGTGTGAGATTTAATGAGTAGTATATAACGTGGATAATCTGGCAACAATGAAATGGATATGGTGACATTTGTGCTACAAATCAATTGGTGATATGTATGAGATAGTGGTAAGCAATAATTTATTGACGAGTATTAGGAGATAAAGAAGGTTATTGTTGAGAATATATTCGAATAGGTGGTAAATTGGTGTTAATTTGCAGAGAGGTGTTTTATTGCTGAGTTATTGGAAATAACCAGACGGTATACTGATAGGTGGTGCTTAAACTTACCTGGCGCCGGGTTCAGGGTGATCAGGAATGCTCTGACCCCGGGTGGAGGCTCACCATTGCACCTCGGTGGGTTGAAACTCGCGACGAACCCTAATCGGGTGCGCTCGGGCGTGTAGTTTTTGTCAGTGGGGAGGCCTCACGGTCCTCCCTTTAATTACGAACATAGTCTATCAGGTAATCAGTCCTGCATCACTCACACAATCAATCTCTCCCCTCTCCACCTACTCATATCACCACAACTAAACTCACTTCACATCACCTCACCTACTCTCCATCTCTTCCTCATACACACACTCATGCACAGATTATCAATCACAATCTTTCGCTATCACTGTCTCCCCCTCTCATACTACACTACACTCAGCACATCATTAATCCTGTTGAATTCACTAACTCCCGTACGTGTTCATTTTGTCACTATTGCAAAATTTCACCTATCCAATGCATACTATTATCCATGTTAATGCCACACCACTTGCATACAAAAGCATTCTCACAATCTACTACATGAATATGCATGATAGAACAAATCGAAGTGTACCACATGGGACTATATCGATCGAAGAATATTGTATTGAACGATAATAGAAGATGTCCCTTGTGCAATAGTCAGTCTGTCATTGTTTGAAGCCGATGTAAGTGATCATGTGCAAATAAATGTGGAGCTTGAACATTAAGTCTAGTGAATAATAAGTGTGAGATTTAATGAGTAGTATATAACGTGGATAATCTGGCAACAATGAAATGGATATGGTGACATTTGTGCTACAAATCAATTGGTGATATGTATGAGATAGTGGTAAGCAATAATTTATTGACGAGTATTAGGAGATAAAGAAGGTTATTGTTGAGAATATATTCGAATAGGTGGTAAATTGGTGTTAATTTGCAGAGAGGTGTTTTATTGCTGAGTTATTGGAAATAACCAGACGGTATACTGATAGGTGGTGCTTAAACTTACCTGGCGCCGGGTTCAGGGTGATCAGGAATGCTCTGACCCCGGGTGGAGGCTCACCATTGCACCTCGGTGGGTTGAAACTCGCGACGAACCCTAATCGGGTGCGCTCGGGCGTGTAGTTTTTGTCAGTGGGGAGGCCTCACGGTCCTCCCTTTAATTACGAACATAGTCTATCAGGTAATCAGTCCTGCATCACTCACACAATCAATCTCTCCCCTCTCCACCTACTCATATCACCACAACTAAACTCACTTCACATCACCTCACCTACTCTCCATCTCTTCCTCATACACACACTCATGCACAGATTATCAATCACAATCTTTCGCTATCACTGTCTCCCCCTCTCATACTACACTACACTCAGCACATCATTAATCCTGTTGAATTCACTAACTCCCGTACGTGTTCATTTTGTCACTATTGCAAAATTTCACCTATCCAATGCATACTATTATCCATGTTAATGCCACACCACTTGCATACAAAAGCATTCTCACAATCTACTACATGAATATGCATGATAGAACAAATCGAAGTGTACCACATGGGACTATATCGATCGAAGAATATTGTATTGAACGATAATAGAAGATGTCCCTTGTGCAATAGTCAGTCTGTCATTGTTTGAAGCCGATGTAAGTGATCATGTGCAAATAAATGTGGAGCTTGAACATTAAGTCTAGTGAATAATAAGTGTGAGATTTAATGAGTAGTATATAACGTGGATAATCTGGCAACAATGAAATGGATATGGTGACATTTGTGCTACAAATCAATTGGTGATATGTATGAGATAGTGGTAAGCAATAATTTATTGACGAGTATTAGGAGATAAAGAAGGTTATTGTTGAGAATATATTCGAATAGGTGGTAAATTGGTGTTAATTTGCAGAGAGGTGTTTTATTGCTGAGTTATTGGAAATAACCAGACGGTATACTGATAGGTGGTGCTTAAACTTACCTGGCGCCGGGTTCAGGGTGATCAGGAATGCTCTGACCCCGGGTGGAGGCTCACCATTGCACCTCGGTGGGTTGAAACTCGCGACGAACCCTAATCGGGTGCGCTCGGGCGTGTAGTTTTTGTCAGTGGGGAGGCCTCACGGTCCTCCCTTTAATTACGAACATAGTCTATCAGGTAATCAGTCCTGCATCACTCACACAATCAATCTCTCCCCTCTCCACCTACTCATATCACCACAACTAAACTCACTTCACATCACCTCACCTACTCTCCATCTCTTCCTCATACACACACTCATGCACAGATTATCAATCACAATCTTTCGCTATCACTGTCTCCCCCTCTCATACTACACTACACTCAGCACATCATTAATCCTGTTGAATTCACTAACTCCCGTACGTGTTCATTTTGTCACTATTGCAAAATTTCACCTATCCAATGCATACTATTATCCATGTTAATGCCACACCACTTGCATACAAAAGCATTCTCACAATCTACTACATGAATATGCATGATAGAACAAATCGAAGTGTACCACATGGGACTATATCGATCGAAGAATATTGTATTGAACGATAATAGAAGATGTCCCTTGTGCAATAGTCAGTCTGTCATTGTTTGAAGCCGATGTAAGTGATCATGTGCAAATAAATGTGGAGCTTGAACATTAAGTCTAGTGAATAATAAGTGTGAGATTTAATGAGTAGTATATAACGTGGATAATCTGGCAACAATGAAATGGATATGGTGACATTTGTGCTACAAATCAATTGGTGATATGTATGAGATAGTGGTAAGCAATAATTTATTGACGAGTATTAGGAGATAAAGAAGGTTATTGTTGAGAATATATTCGAATAGGTGGTAAATTGGTGTTAATTTGCAGAGAGGTGTTTTATTGCTGAGTTATTGGAAATAACCAGACGGTATACTGATAGGTGGTGCTTAAACTTACCTGGCGCCGGGTTCAGGGTGATCAGGAATGCTCTGACCCCGGGTGGAGGCTCACCATTGCACCTCGGTGGGTTGAAACTCGCGACGAACCCTAATCGGGTGCGCTCGGGCGTGTAGTTTTTGTCAGTGGGGAGGCCTCACGGTCCTCCCTTTAATTACGAACATAGTCTATCAGGTAATCAGTCCTGCATCACTCACACAATCAATCTCTCCCCTCTCCACCTACTCATATCACCACAACTAAACTCACTTCACATCACCTCACCTACTCTCCATCTCTTCCTCATACACACACTCATGCACAGATTATCAATCACAATCTTTCGCTATCACTGTCTCCCCCTCTCATACTACACTACACTCAGCACATCATTAATCCTGTTGAATTCACTAACTCCCGTACGTGTTCATTTTGTCACTATTGCAAAATTTCACCTATCCAATGCATACTATTATCCATGTTAATGCCACACCACTTGCATACAAAAGCATTCTCACAATCTACTACATGAATATGCATGATAGAACAAATCGAAGTGTACCACATGGGACTATATCGATCGAAGAATATTGTATTGAACGATAATAGAAGATGTCCCTTGTGCAATAGTCAGTCTGTCATTGTTTGAAGCCGATGTAAGTGATCATGTGCAAATAAATGTGGAGCTTGAACATTAAGTCTAGTGAATAATAAGTGTGAGATTTAATGAGTAGTATATAACGTGGATAATCTGGCAACAATGAAATGGATATGGTGACATTTGTGCTACAAATCAATTGGTGATATGTATGAGATAGTGGTAAGCAATAATTTATTGACGAGTATTAGGAGATAAAGAAGGTTATTGTTGAGAATATATTCGAATAGGTGGTAAATTGGTGTTAATTTGCAGAGAGGTGTTTTATTGCTGAGTTATTGGAAATAACCAGACGGTATACTGATAGGTGGTGCTTAAACTTACCTGGCGCCGGGTTCAGGGTGATCAGGAATGCTCTGACCCCGGGTGGAGGCTCACCATTGCACCTCGGTGGGTTGAAACTCGCGACGAACCCTAATCGGGTGCGCTCGGGCGTGTAGTTTTTGTCAGTGGGGAGGCCTCACGGTCCTCCCTTTAATTACGAACATAGTCTATCAGGTAATCAGTCCTGCATCACTCACACAATCAATCTCTCCCCTCTCCACCTACTCATATCACCACAACTAAACTCACTTCACATCACCTCACCTACTCTCCATCTCTTCCTCATACACACACTCATGCACAGATTATCAATCACAATCTTTCGCTATCACTGTCTCCCCCTCTCATACTACACTACACTCAGCACATCATTAATCCTGTTGAATTCACTAACTCCCGTACGTGTTCATTTTGTCACTATTGCAAAATTTCACCTATCCAATGCATACTATTATCCATGTTAATGCCACACCACTTGCATACAAAAGCATTCTCACAATCTACTACATGAATATGCATGATAGAACAAATCGAAGTGTACCACATGGGACTATATCGATCGAAGAATATTGTATTGAACGATAATAGAAGATGTCCCTTGTGCAATAGTCAGTCTGTCATTGTTTGAAGCCGATGTAAGTGATCATGTGCAAATAAATGTGGAGCTTGAACATTAAGTCTAGTGAATAATAAGTGTGAGATTTAATGAGTAGTATATAACGTGGATAATCTGGCAACAATGAAATGGATATGGTGACATTTGTGCTACAAATCAATTGGTGATATGTATGAGATAGTGGTAAGCAATAATTTATTGACGAGTATTAGGAGATAAAGAAGGTTATTGTTGAGAATATATTCGAATAGGTGGTAAATTGGTGTTAATTTGCAGAGAGGTGTTTTATTGCTGAGTTATTGGAAATAACCAGACGGTATACTGATAGGTGGTGCTTAAACTTACCTGGCGCCGGGTTCAGGGTGATCAGGAATGCTCTGACCCCGGGTGGAGGCTCACCATTGCACCTCGGTGGGTTGAAACTCGCGACGAACCCTAATCGGGTGCGCTCGGGCGTGTAGTTTTTGTCAGTGGGGAGGCCTCACGGTCCTCCCTTTAATTACGAACATAGTCTATCAGGTAATCAGTCCTGCATCACTCACACAATCAATCTCTCCCCTCTCCACCTACTCATATCACCACAACTAAACTCACTTCACATCACCTCACCTACTCTCCATCTCTTCCTCATACACACACTCATGCACAGATTATCAATCACAATCTTTCGCTATCACTGTCTCCCCCTCTCATACTACACTACACTCAGCACATCATTAATCCTGTTGAATTCACTAACTCCCGTACGTGTTCATTTTGTCACTATTGCAAAATTTCACCTATCCAATGCATACTATTATCCATGTTAATGCCACACCACTTGCATACAAAAGCATTCTCACAATCTACTACATGAATATGCATGATAGAACAAATCGAAGTGTACCACATGGGACTATATCGATCGAAGAATATTGTATTGAACGATAATAGAAGATGTCCCTTGTGCAATAGTCAGTCTGTCATTGTTTGAAGCCGATGTAAGTGATCATGTGCAAATAAATGTGGAGCTTGAACATTAAGTCTAGTGAATAATAAGTGTGAGATTTAATGAGTAGTATATAACGTGGATAATCTGGCAACAATGAAATGGATATGGTGACATTTGTGCTACAAATCAATTGGTGATATGTATGAGATAGTGGTAAGCAATAATTTATTGACGAGTATTAGGAGATAAAGAAGGTTATTGTTGAGAATATATTCGAATAGGTGGTAAATTGGTGTTAATTTGCAGAGAGGTGTTTTATTGCTGAGTTATTGGAAATAACCAGACGGTATACTGATAGGTGGTGCTTAAACTTACCTGGCGCCGGGTTCAGGGTGATCAGGAATGCTCTGACCCCGGGTGGAGGCTCACCATTGCACCTCGGTGGGTTGAAACTCGCGACGAACCCTAATCGGGTGCGCTCGGGCGTGTAGTTTTTGTCAGTGGGGAGGCCTCACGGTCCTCCCTTTAATTACGAACATAGTCTATCAGGTAATCAGTCCTGCATCACTCACACAATCAATCTCTCCCCTCTCCACCTACTCATATCACCACAACTAAACTCACTTCACATCACCTCACCTACTCTCCATCTCTTCCTCATACACACACTCATGCACAGATTATCAATCACAATCTTTCGCTATCACTGTCTCCCCCTCTCATACTACACTACACTCAGCACATCATTAATCCTGTTGAATTCACTAACTCCCGTACGTGTTCATTTTGTCACTATTGCAAAATTTCACCTATCCAATGCATACTATTATCCATGTTAATGCCACACCACTTGCATACAAAAGCATTCTCACAATCTACTACATGAATATGCATGATAGAACAAATCGAAGTGTACCACATGGGACTATATCGATCGAAGAATATTGTATTGAACGATAATAGAAGATGTCCCTTGTGCAATAGTCAGTCTGTCATTGTTTGAAGCCGATGTAAGTGATCATGTGCAAATAAATGTGGAGCTTGAACATTAAGTCTAGTGAATAATAAGTGTGAGATTTAATGAGTAGTATATAACGTGGATAATCTGGCAACAATGAAATGGATATGGTGACATTTGTGCTACAAATCAATTGGTGATATGTATGAGATAGTGGTAAGCAATAATTTATTGACGAGTATTAGGAGATAAAGAAGGTTATTGTTGAGAATATATTCGAATAGGTGGTAAATTGGTGTTAATT